>JALPQI010017581.1:0-20520 GCA_025490895.1 Thaumatotibia leucotreta | reverse complement strand
CATCTTGTACTGCCCCAAGACCACTGAAAATATGAAAATTATAGACAGATCTAAGTCGGTGTTTAAGGCCATTAAAAGAAAATAAAAATTATTCTAATCATCTATTTATTATTAAAAAAGATTCAAATAATCTAGTAGTACACATTTCTTGCAATTAACATGACTTTTTATCTTAGAAAATACCTTGGAGAATTGTCAAAATTTCGCACGCTTACATTAGTTTGTAATCTCTCTTTGTGTTAAATACCGGCATTATTTTCCGCGATTCTAGCCTAGTCTTTATAACTATTATCAGACGCAGACTACAACGATACACCAAAATTATAGTTATCTTTGCCAAAATGTGGCCCACAGATTACAATATGGTCGATGTTTGACAGGCTTGGGGCAGTATTAAAACTAAGAATTTTTAAAAAATAAGTTAATTTCCTTTTAAAGTAATAAGCAGAGCATCTACTTTTCACTAGCCCATTACGTTTGAAAAAAAAAAAGTCATACAACCGCGATCCACCCTATTGTATATTTATTAATTTGGCCACCATTTTGTTTTGGCTGTAAATTTGACAGTTTTTGCAAAAAAATCAGTTTGTGTAGGTACGGTAAATTGATTCTGAAGTGTTTTACGACGGGACAACGCGTTTTAATTAATAAACTACAGTAGAAACATTAAAAAGAATGATTCCCGCTCGGTTACTTTCGAGAGTTCTTTTTAAAGGTGAAATTAAATACTCTGCCACGAAGTGCCGGAATAGTATACCGCCACCTATCAGGAACTTATTGTCAGTGTATTCGTTTAAGGGTCCAGCCGGTCACCCATCACGCTTCTGAGTCATGTTTATAAACTGTTTTCAAGGGTCATCACGAACCGCCTCGAATACAGACTTGATGACTTCCAGCCTCCCGAACAAGCTGGATTCCGAAAAGGCTATAGTACCATAGACCACATACATACGCTGCGACAAGTTATACAGAAGACCGAGGAGTATAACTTGCCATTATGCTTAGCGTTTGTGGACTATGAAAAAGCCTTCGATTCGGTAGAAATATGGGCAGTGCTTGAGTCTTTTCAGCGATGCCACATTGACTATCGGTACATCGAAGTGTTGAAGTGTTTGTATAGCAACGCCACAATGTCGGTCCGAGTACAGGAGCAGACTACGAAGGCTATTCCGTTGCGAAGAGGCGTAAGGCAGGGAGATGTTATATCTCCGAAACTGTTTACTGCCGCAATGGAAGATGCCTTTAAGCTCCTGGAATGGCAAGGACTTGGCATCAATGTGAACGGCGAAAACATCACTCACCTTCGGTTTGCCGACGATATCGTAGTCATGGCAGAGTCGATGGAGGAACTCAGCAAAATGCTCAATGACCTTAACCGAGTTTCTCAACGGGTGGGCTTGAAAATGAACATGGATAAGACGAAAATTATGTCAAATGCCAATGTTGTGCTCACCCCGGTTTCTGTTGAAAACTCGGTACTCGAAGTTGTTGACTCGTACATCTACCTAGGACAAGTAGTCCAATTAGGTAGGTCCAACTTCGAGAAAGAGGTCAACCGCCGAATCCAACTCGGTTGGGCAGCGTTCGGGAAACTACGCGATGTCTTTTCGTCCGACATACCTCAGTGCCTTAAGACGAAAGTCTACAATCAATGTGTGTTACCAGTGATGACCTACGGCGCCGAAACGTGGTCCTTCACCATCGGCCTCATCTCTAAACTCAGAGTCGCTCAAAGAGCTATGGAGAGGGCTATGCTCGGAGTTTCTCTGCGTGATCGAATCAGAAATGAGGAGATCCGTAGGCGAACTAAAGTTACTGACATAGCCCTCCGGATTAGTAAGCTGAAGTGGCAATGGGCAGGCCACATTGTACGCAGAGCAGATGGTCGATGGGGTCGAAAAGGACTCGAGTGGAGACCACGGCTAGGCAAACGCAGCGTAGGACGTCCACCCACAAGATGGACGGACGACCTTGTGAGGGTCGCCGGGACGCGCTGGATGCGGGTCGCGTCTAGCCGGTGCATGTGGAGGTCCAGAGGGGAGGCCTATGTTCAGCAGTGGACGTCTTGTGGCTGAGATGATGATTCGTTTAAGGGAAGGGTCTCCCGGCATGAAGCTGAGTGTGGACCTTTTCAGATACGCTTTATAAATGTGTACCACTGTCATTGTAATTAAGTTAAGTTTAAATTAAGCGTTCTGAATAAAGTTCTATTCTAAATTTTCCGGCCCTCAAGCTCGCCTGATTTAACAGCTCCTGACTTTTTTCTATGGGGTTATTTAAAAGGATGTGTCTTTTCTAATAGCCCAACAAACATATTATGTAGCTATAACAGCAACTCATTTAGAATCCTGAGTGATATAGTAGTTTTATAAGACGCATAATAATAGTTTTAGGTGATACTATGGAAATAAACAGTCCACTTAATACACTGGTGCTAGTAAGGTGATATAATAGAGATAAGATTGCATATTGTAGCTAAAAGCTGTAATAAGGTGGTATTAACTGCCTTTTTATATGCTATGGTTACCACTTTAAGGATATTTTAACACTGGAGGTTCTTTTGGGGTGCCCATTATAACTTACTCGCCCAGTAGCTCTATAATCGTGTTATGTTTACCTTTTAGTGCTTAATGCCGCCTACAGTGTTACAAAAGCTATAAAAATAACCTTAAGCTATTTAAGAGTGGTAACACGAGTTCTTATAGCACTTAGTAATTTAGTGATACAATAGACATAATTTTCCCTGTTAAATCACTTAGCTTTTTAGAGATTGAAGTGCTATAACAGCGGTATGGCCGTAGCTCTACAAGAGTGTTTACGTGAACATTATTACCACTCAAAGTTAATTTAACGCTTTGAGGTATAAGATACCTCGCTCTATAACCTTTAATGGTTATCGGGAATACATTTAAAGCTGTCAGTTCTACTTGAGATAAAATTATCACCTTTAGAGTTAATCATGTGTTTAGAACGTGAAACGCCATTTTTGTTTACAAACAAATACAAAAAATGCTTAAGATATGGTAATAAAGCAGCAATTGTTAAGGTAATTGTTCTAATATTAAAATATCTAGTATGTGTAGCATAACCATTCACAAAACTAAAGATTATAATTAACTTACTTACCAAACATAACCTAGGCTACAGTACTTTTAGCATACCAAATTTGTTAAAAGCTGTAAATTTACGAGGCGCTTGAAAATTGAGATGTAAAATACCACATATAATGACAGAAAAGTAACAACCGCATTAGAATTTTGGTTGAATTCACTAATACGCGTCGTGAAACTTTGTGTACTCAACTGGTAATGATTTCACAATCCATCAAGTCGCCATTACAAACAATCTTCATTGCACACAACACAAACCGATTGAAATCGTATTAAATATTTTGACATTTGAAACTACACAAACAATTATAGCTATAAAAGATTCCATATTGCGACGCACAGCGATTATTTTCACTATAGCAGTATTCTTGTAACACTTTAAGTGATACAAGATGACATTTTACGCGGTTATTAGAACTATAAGCGAAAATACTGCTACTCTAGCCCTTTATTATCACTCCCGGCAACAATTATCCCTATTGTAGCACTATTGTATCACTAGTTTTAACTATTGCGCATAAAATGAACCACTATAGAACTTCGAGCTCTAACGGCGGTGCCTATTTGCGCCTATAAGAGAGTTATAGCGTGCTATATCGCTAAATTTTAGGCCACACTATCGCTATCAGTGTTTAATCGAAAAAATATACAGCTTTTGTAGAACTAGTTTTATCGCTAAAATGTTAGTTGGGAGGCCAACGAACCTTTAGCATCATCATCATCATCAGCCTATGATAGTCCACTGCTGGACATAGGCCTCTCCTATTAACTATGCGTATAGACGCATTAGGAGGTATAGGACATAATCGCCAAGCTGGACAAGCGGATTGGCGATCGCAGTAATGTGTCCGAGTATGATGACGCTGCTGCCCATCATCAATCTTTTATCAAATAGTGGTTAGTGACACTTCAATCCCTTAGTCGACTCTAACGACACCCGCAGGAGGACTTGGGGTGGTGACAAATGTTTTCTTACTGCCGTCACCACACGGCATTTATTTATTGTATTTATTTATTTCCTCAGTCATGGTGGTTTTGTATACATTTGAGTATCTACCTATATCTTCTATTATAAAGGTAGGTATACTATCATTTGGGTATATAAGCCTTATTCGAGCTTACTGTGGGGCTATGTTGATTTGTGTAATAAGATCACATGACCTGTTTTATTAAATGTGTTATGTTCTTTCACAATTCAGATTGTCTCCCCTTAAACAATAAAGAAAACTCTATGCAAAGAGATGAAAAAGACTTAAAACATGATCTCATAACAATTGTGTAAAATGACATGAAGTCGTAAAGAAAAGTCACAAAATGACTGCCGTAAGAGAGTTTACACATTATCCGATCCGGAAATAACGTCGGAGGGATACGAGCTAGTACAATCGACTTTAAGCAAATGTCTCTTTTTTTCATGATGATATGTAATGTCAGAACATATCGAAGTTTAATTGGCCAATCACATCATCAGCCTATCTCAGTGTCCACTGCTGGACGTAGGCTTCTCATATTAACTATGCGTATACAGTGTGTAAATCTAATACGGGCGATCAATTAAACCAGGTATGGGATTCATTAGTGTGATCATGGATTACAAGGTTTTTTCAAAATTACTCTTAATTATGACCCCACAGATTTTTTTTAAGATTATCGGAGCAGCAATGTAGGTACGAACATTTGTTATTGTCGATATGGCAGTTATGTCATCTGCTTTTGAAATTAGCTGTCAACGGTGTTTAACTCGCGTATGTTGCTCTACATTACGCGCCGAATTATTTTGTATGGAAAATTTTGTTGCTCTTATTTTAAGTAAAAGTTATTTGACTGTACTTATTATGTCGTAAACTAATACCCATTAAGAGCTTCGCCCGTATTAGACTTACACTCTGTATACACATTAGGAGGTAATCATAATCACCACGGCGGATTGGCGATCGCAGTAATGTGTCCCCTATGATGCTGCTACCCATCATCAATCTTCTATCAAAGAATGATCAGTGACACTTCAATCCCTTAGTCGGCTCTTTCGACACCCGCGAGAAGAGTTGGTGTGGTGACAAATGTATTCTTACTACCGTCACCACACGGCTTTGCCTCGAATAAAATATATACTTAAGAAGAATTGTATCTGTTCTTTTATTTCATAGTTATCCCTTGATGCCCTTGATTCATAAGATTATATCAGGGCGTTAAGGTTGAAATCGGATACCGATATCGACATGTCAGATTGTCGGATCATTCTATTAGGGCAATGTGAAAACTCTCTAAAGCCATAAAGAGAGCATCGCAAAATGGCCGCCGTAAAAGAAAATGGCGCCAAACAAAATGGCGGCGATTTATTTAACAAGCCCCGAGCAATCATGCTTAAAACTGCTGAGTTGCTGACGTCCAATTGTTTTCGGGTAGAAAAACCTTCGAGCATCGCAATGCTTTTATTTGATACTCGTATTATTTGGCCTTAAAAGTTGGAAACTTAATCTAAGTTGACTTTTTAGGGTTCCGTAGCCAAAATGGCAAAAACGGAACCCTTATAGATTCGTCATGTCTGTCTGTCCGTCTGTCCGTTTGTCACAGCCAATTTACTCGGAAACTATAAATGCTACAGTAACGAAATTTGGTAAGGGTATGGGTTGTATGAACCGCTACAGGATTATGATACTAAATTGTAAAAAAAACCATTGGGGTGGGGGCCCTCCATACATGTAACTGGGGGATAAAAAATTTTTTTTAGTTGTATATAAGCGTGTGGGGTATTAATAGAAAGGTCTTTGAAAATGATATGAAGGTTTATACATTTCATTTTTATTTAAGCAAATCATTTTCGAGATATCAGCTCTAAAAGTATGAAAAATGTGTCCCCCCCCCCTTTATTTTTTCAACTACGCGATATAAAATTCTAAAAAAAATATATGTTATGCACATAAATATACTCTATCAACGATTTTTGGTTTGATTAAATTACCTCCTACAGTTTTTGAAGTAGGTTGATTTAACTGTATTTTTTTAATAATAAATTGATAATGGTACGGAACCCTTTGCGCGCGAGTCCGACTCGCACTTGGCCGGTTTTTTTTTATAATGTAAGTACCTATACAAATCGTCAGATTAAAAAAAAAGTAAGTAAATCTAAAACCTCGCATTTTTCCATAATCACTCACTTTTAGAACACAATCTTGGTTTTATTACGAATTTATAATCTTAAGGTGCATTCAGACCAAACGAGCATTCGCTATTCTATCCCCCACTCTACGAAATCAACGAATCACGTTTCGTGTAACGATCGAATTTCGTTGAGTGGGGGATAGAATCACGATAGAATAGCGAATGCTCGTTTGGTCTGAATGCACCTTTAAAAATTTATTTCACATACTTTTATAGTTAAAACTATTTATATTTATTTAGTGTTAAGGTATCTGCGAACGTGTTTTACCATTCGTGTCAAAGACGTCAAATGCTACGGAACGTTAGCCATATTTGTTTCATCATCATCATCATCAGCCTATGTTAGTCCACTGCTGGACGTAGGCCTCTCCTATTAACTATGCGTATAGACGCATTAGGAGGTAAATGCCCATAATCGCCACGCTGGGTAAGCGGATTGGCGATCGCAGTAATGTGTCCACAATGATGACGTTGCTGCCCATCATCAATCTTGTGGAATGGTCAGTGACACTTCAATTCCTTAGTCGACTCTTACGACACCCGCACGAGGAGTTGGGGTGGTGACAAATGTATTCTTACTACCGTCACCACACGGCTGATGCTTGTTTTTATTAAAGGCCTTTAACTATGTACAATTTTATTTCAATCGACCCGATTATGCATTGTAAAATGGCGAAAGTAACACGTGCAAATGGGAATTTGTAACTCAACAATTTCTCCCTTCGCTGGTGTTTTGATTTATTGACATTTGTTGCCAATTTTCTACTTTCCGCCCTTAGAAAGAAAAAGGCCAGAAAGTAAATAATATTATTAAGAAAATATTTCGATGTAGCTATATACTTTTGTAACTTATGCAGTTGGAATTACGCTTTCGGAAAAAGATCCTCGTGATGGATCGAAATAGTTCAATTTTATACCCACAAAAGTGTTGTGACCAGTGTATCACTACATAGTATAAAATAAAGTCACTTTTTCTGTCGCTATGTTCCTTTGTACGCTTAAATCTTTAAAACTACGCAACGGATTTTGATGAGATTTTGTTTTTAATAGGTAGAGTAATTCAAGAGGAAGGTTTTTATGTAGGTATAGTACCCGTTCGAAGCCGGGGCAGGTCGCTAGTTTCTAGAATTTCAATAAAGCTACTTTTGTAACTTATGCAGTTGGAATTACGCTTCTGGAAAAAGATCCTCGTGATGGATCGAAATAGTTCAATTTTATACCCACAAATGAGTTGTGACCAGTGTATCACAATGTAAAACTCTCTTAAATGACCTCTTCGTGTTGGATCCACATGCTCAAGCACTAACAAAAGACCAAACCTTTAAGCAGAATACTGAATGTACATTATGTGGAATGTAGACATAAATGAATGACCCCTAATCGTTCTTTTATCTTATTCAGACGCGTAATTATTATCTCACGTCACGTGCGCCAAATGATATCATCTTCAAATCTAGACTCTCAAGACTAATCTTATAAATTAAGCGCATTGCATTAAATGCATGCATGCATAGACCAAACGAGCATTCGCTCATTCTCTCCCCCGCTCTACAAAATTCGTTCGTTACACAAAACGTGATTCGTCGAAATTAGTTATATCGATGTTTCATTTTGTCAATCTCTCGTTTCTGCTAGAAAAATATTTAGGTATTATAATAACAAATCACACCTTTAGAATGAAAGTGACCTAATTATTTATACACCTAAAAGCTTAAAATTCCTAATTCAAAATTTTGGATTAGGTCATTTTCATTCTAAAGGTGCGAAATGTTCGTACCTACTTCGCTACTCCGAAAATCTTAAAAAAAATCTGTACGGTCATAATTAAGTGTAACTTAAAAAGAAACCTTGTCATCCATGATTACACTGATGATTCCATGCCTTGTTTTTTTATTGAATTATTTGACACAATTTTAATAAAAAAAATTACAATATCGTCCCACAAAACTGTTACAACAGTTTGACTGTGGGAGCGACAGTCTCTTAATTAATTGCTTTGACTGGGATATAATCGAACTGATTGTAATTAATAATAAATACCACTAAATAAGCATTACTTAGCAATTCAAGTAATGCTTCTTTAGCAGTCTCCTGAATTTATTATAATTTCTTTCATGTTTCATGGCTTCAGGCAAGCTGTTTAATATATCGTCTGTATTAAATTTACACGCGGTATTAAAAAAATCTAAAATAATACATTTATTACTTTACGGGATTACGGCAATAGCAATTGGAGAAGGCTTAGGCCATGTCGGCTGAGAATGATGATGATAACGATAATGTATTAAATATGAATCAAAGGAGTTGTCTAGTGCATAATGACAAAACCGCTTACGAAGCTATTATGAACCGGTTCGAAGTCTGCCTAGAACATATTATATTATATTATACACCGTGAGCTGTTTAAACCCGACCGATTTTGACAGTGTATTCCTGACACATTTAAAAATTATAATGTCATGAATACTTTTCTGGATATCGCCTAGTTTCAGAGTTATTACCAATTGAAAAAAACATATTTTCTAAAAGTTACTCAGTACAAAAGGTCTATTTAACAGCGTTGGTGCCATTGTGACGAAAAGTCTCACTAGCCTCATTAATAGATGTCAAAAACTGAGAAATAAAACTTAAATCAAGTTAGGTTTTCGTAAAAAAAATACGTTAACACTCATTTTAAGGGCCATTTTAATGCATAGCATTTACATTTCATGTTAAAATACATTCAATAATAGAAAAAACAACATTTTTTTTCCAAAAATAACAGAACTCGTATAATATTTTTTGTTTGTTTTTACATCAAAAATGCGTGGTTAAAATCTTTCGGGTTATAAGAGCCCACGGTGTATATCGACGGCGAAAAGCAAACACGTAGTAACCCACAAAAATGAAATTGTTCACCAGAGCCGAAAAACCTCCCGAGTTTTGAAAAAAAAAATCATAACTTTCGTATTTATGGACACATCTTATTAAAAATTGGACACAATATCCACATTTTTTTTGTCTTTAATTTCATTTAAATAAATTTCACCATAAGTTATTACAAGTGGAGTTATGTGGGTTACTACGTTTTGGTTGTTTTTTTACAGTTAGCAAACACGTAGTAACCGACGTCAACAAATGTATGAAATAGCATTTTTCTATCGTTTTTGTGGATAGCAAAAACGCAGTAACCCACTTTAAGTTTACTAAAAGTAACGGTAATAAAGTGTTAAACCACATGCTTTAGATAATTTCAATGAGCCCAGTGCTGTAACACTATTTGTTTTCGTATTGTAAGTATTTTCAAATGCATTAAATGTATTGCCAACATTTTTAGGATGACTTTTAAAGTGACTTTAATGGAATCGCGAAACAAAACACACGACTTTTCAAATGTTTCGTTAAAAATGAGAAGAGACTTAAAGGAATTAAATATGAAAATCAAACCACTTGAAGTGTAATAATCAAAAATGAAATAATTAACTTAAAAACGAAACGTATAAGTATACCTTTATCTTGAAAAATCATAATTAGACTTTTATAAAATGTATAGTTTTAGCAAAGTATAACATAATTGAGCCCAGTTTAAACAAGATAAACAACTAAAAAATCTATAAGTACTTCTATCTAGCACGTTTGAGACTGATAACATTTTTTAGTTGTTTATCTTGTATCTAAAGTATCAATCATTTATCCATAACCATGAAGATAAATTATTATAATATTTATAATAATATAAACGCAATATGAACTTGGTTCCTACATATAGAAAACATAATGAGATCCTATTAAATAATAAAGAAACGTCCACGCTGGACAGAAGAAACGACTAAAAAAGTATGTCATTCTATCTTTATACTACTTTTGCTCAGTCTATATCTGCAGTATCAGTTATCTTCATTAATAATCATGTAGTTAATTATTATAATATAAACACAACGTTAACTTTGTATAATATACCTATACTAACAAAAGAAAAGCCTACTTTGAATACGTCCAAATAAAAAAAATAAAAAACTAACATGTTAATAAAATTAATCACTTTAATATTTTGAGATGATTGCTCATGAAATAAAAGTATAGAAACGGATAGTATATTAATTAAATTGAACTTCATCCCGATGTTTCGAACAAACAAAATAAGAAAGATAAGTACAAAAACTACCCACAAAGAAAAATTTACTTAACCACAGACAATATTAGGGTTCCGTAGCCAAAATGGCAAAAACGGAACCCTTATAGATTCGTCATGTCCGTCTGTCCGTCTGTCACAGCCGATTTACTAAGAAACTATAAATGCTACAGTGATGAAATTTGGTAATGATATGTGTTTTATGGACCGCTACAAAATTGTGATACTATATTGTAAAAAAAAAATTGGGGTTGGGGCCCTCCATACATGTAACTGAGGATATAAAGGTTTATATATCACATTTTTATTTAAGCTAACCGTTTTTGAGATATCAGCTGTCAAAGTCTGAAAAATGTCCCCCCCCCCTCTATTTTTTAAACTACGTGCTATAAAATTCTAAAAAAATATATTGCATATTAATAAACTCTATCAACGATTTTTAGTTTGATTAAATTATCTCTTATAGTTTTTGAGATAGGTTGATTTAACTGTATTTTTAATGATAATGGTACGGAACCCTTCGCGCGCGAGTCTGACTCGCACTTGGCGAAGTCATTGTGATAATGAAATATTCAAATTTTAATAGGATAGAAACAAGCTTATCACTATCACCAGCTTGGGATCCTATAGTTCATCTAATAAAGGAGCAGACAGGCTCGCATAGACCGTTAGACTAATGGGTACGACGGTATTGAGCTTTTTAGTACAGGCAATTTTTACAAATAAGAAATACGTATGTATGTAAATAATATGTATGTTTCGGTTTAGTGCATGTGGATCTTAAGAAGTACTACAAATGTTTTTTTAATAGATGTGTCCCGCTGAGTTTCTTGCCGGTCCCAAAATTGGGATACCTTCCTAACAATACAATCATACAAAAGAAGGGATTTCTTCTCAGGTCAGAGGTGTAGGGATAGAACCGGCATAGATTATTTATTTTGTTTTTGTCTTCATTTTGAAAATACTTTTAATGAATAACTAGCTTCATTTGCAATATTTGTAATATCTACATCCCTTAAAATGTCTGTGGTTTAGTATATTATTTGTGGGTAGTTTTGTACTTATCATTCTTATTTTGATGTAAGTAGATCTATCAAATTTCCTCGATTGTCAGTCGCCCGCAGACCACGAACCCCTATAAAGTGTTCGAAACGTCGGAATGAAGTTAAATTTAATGAATATACGTGCGTTTATCCGTTTTATTTTTTTTATTTTAATCAGTAATCACTTTAGGCAAAATTCTCGTTATAATGTTTCTAAAAATTCCAAACACTTCGACTCACTTTCGCTCCGCGGACCGCACTGAGTGACGTCGTAAGCGTATGCGCAATGGCGGCGACTGCCACGTTAAAACGTTTTAAGGCGCGCGAATCTAAGCCCCTACACCCTACAAAAGTGAAGTAATTATTAAGTAGCTAGCTTTACATGATCCTTGTAAACGCAGTAAAAAACAAGATTCTCTAATTTGATACTGCTAGCCAAAATATTATTTCCTGCCAAATGGCGTAACTGCAAGACTTTCAAATCTATGAGCGGCAAACACGTAGTAACCAGCATCGTCGTCAGAACAACGGACGGTTTTAAGTGCTGTAAATGCTTTGATTTAAATAACAGAGGTTTTTTTGCTACTTACTACGTGTTTGGAGAATACATTTCAAGAAAAATGGGAAAATTTGTAGTTTCTAATTTCCTTGTTTTTCATCATATCGGCACGCGGATGGCACCAATCGACGCGGAAAAAATCGAAGATTCCGAAAGTGCAATAAAAAAATTTTTGACCTTGTGTTGGTTACTACGTGTTTGCTTTCCAGCGTCGATATTATGGTGTGCATATGTCATGATCATAAGCATGTTGGACTATAATGATTAAATCACTATAGGTACATAACGATACAAGATGGAAATAATTAAGTTCAAAACGCATGATAATTTAAAACACCACCGAAGGGAGTGTTTTAAATTGACACAAGATAGGATTTACTTTTCGCACGTGTATCGTACGACGTTTTTCAGTACAAATGGCCCTCCGAAGTATAGGCCTGCAAAAAAATTTACCTCTTCTCGCACTAGCGCGTAAAAAGAGCATCTTCTGGAAATAGTAGAATACGATACAAGTGCGATAAAAATTAAGTTCGAAACGAGTGGAGATAAATTAAAGCACGACCGAAGGAAGTGCTTTAAATCGACACAAGTTACGAATTTTTCCTTTTTGCAGGTGTAGTTTACTAGGAAACTTAAATCAATGCTATTCGTACTAGCATGTTACAGCGTGGATGAGTTTCTTCGTGGAGTTCATAACTATATATAGTTGCTCTTAATGATTTCTTTACTCAATTAATTTATTTCATAATTCTCAATTGTATATGTATGGATTTATTGTGATGTGTAATTAGTATTAGTTATTTAGTTCTTATTATTATAAATTATAATATATCTACCGAATGTAATTATGACCTGTAGAACAATGAATTTCACCAATAAAGAAATCAATCAATCAATCGAACGACGTTTTTCAGTACATATGGCCCTCCGAAGATTTCGACCTGTCATAAAAAGAACCACTTCTCATATAACTACGGAACCCTATACTGAGCATGGCCCGACATGCTTTTGGCCGGATTAGGTTCTCAAATCTCATGTACTCTCATTGGTCAATACATTTAGGTTCATAACAAATCACATTCGCCAAAAACGTCAAACTCTTTCAAAATCCGCAATTATTTCGAAGCATAGGAAAACATTTCCCCATAAATACATTTTCGCGCCAATTTGCGACACATCGTTATGTCGCCACTGACAGCTGTCAAACGCAGTGTTGCTAACATACCATCAACCATATACAAGCCAATATCAACCTTAACGAAAGGAGATAAGTTTTACGTTGTATGCATGCTTATGTGTGCATATCGCGAACGACCAAGTTAAAATGCAGCTTTGTGAATAGATTTTGAGCTTTATTTGTATAGAGATAAGGTAGTGAGGGCGGTAAATGGTTAGTTTAGTTAATTTTCTCGTATGTTACGTTGTCAAGTATATCGATGTTAGTTTGTTACTATCTCGAATGTATCGGATATTGAACATACGTATGTATCAGTGAATACTTAATACCTATTCTTAAAACAAAATCCACTTTTCGTTTTTCATTTTAATGATTTATTAATTATACAAGTGCTTACAGGGTGTTTCCTGAGTCACTGTGCCTTGCATATACTGTATATGGAAGCTGGAGGTTCCGGGTTCGAATCCTGGCGACAGTCACGAATATTTTGTTCCTTGGTCATGGCTGTCTATGTATTTATATTATATAAATCGTCACCTGGTACCCACATCACACGCCTTAATTGAGCTTACCATGGTACTAGGTCAATTTGCGTAAGATGTCCCAAGATATTTATTTCTCTATTCTCTTAAGTTAGGTTTTTTATACAAATGTCTATAAAAGTAAAATACAATAAAACATACAAAAACAATACAAAACACATAAACACATTATAAAAAACCTAACCTAGGGTGCCGCCGGCAACGGGGCGGGCCCAAGCTGCCGGTGGTTAAGGCCGCAGAGAGAGGAACCGACGGACTATCCGCGCCGTGTCCAGGACTACCGCCTTCTGCATCTGACCCTTGATCCAGCCATCTAGCGAGAGACTCTTAAGATGTTGGTCGAGACTCTTCGCTATTAAACCGTTCGCTGTAACGACTATCGGGACTATGATCGTCGAGTCAACATCCCACATGGCGGTTATCTCGTGGGCCAAGTCTAGGTACTTACTGGACTTGTCCTTCTCGGCCTTCACGAGATTCTCATCATGGGGGATGGTGACGTCGACGAGCACAGCCCGGCGCTGCGATCGATCTACCAGCACGATATCAGGCTTATTGGCTACAATAGTCCTGTCCGTGATGATAGGTCGATCCCAATAGAGCGTGGCACGACCATTTTCGAGAACTGGTGCAGTTGTGTACTTATAGTATGGCACTTCGACGTCCACAAGGCCGTATCGAAGAGCAAGCTGCTGGTGTATAATACTGGCTACGAGGTTATGTCTGTGCAAGTACTCGGTGTTAGCAATCTGAGAACAACCGGAAATAATATGCCTGAGTGACTCACCGGGACGGCGGCATGCCCGACAGATGTCGACCGTACCGTCCTTCAGGATATATTTCCGGTAGTTATTCGTCATGATAACCTCGTCAGCAATTGCACAGGCAAAACCCTCGGTTTCCCCGAAGAGGTCCCCGAATCGTAGCCAGTTCACCGACGCGAGCAGATCTACGTCAGGTCCCGTGAGGGCCTTGTAAAACCGCCCGTGTAGCTCCTTGCTCTTCCATACCGCCTTGCGGTCCTCGGTGCTTAGTACCACAGGTTTGCGCCAGTTTTCTTTTGCCAAGGAGAGCGGCGTGAGGTTCCGGTCTACTGCCACCACATCACGATGCATCCCGCACTCATTGTTAAGAAAATAGTTTCTGAGATTGTACACCTCGTGGTTGTGAAGGTTTTTGGCATTTAGGAAGCCGCGGCCCCCACACTTCCGCGGGATGTACAATCTCATAACTGATGAGCGCGGGTGTAGCATTCGATGTGTGGTGAGCAGTGTACGGACCCTTCGATCCAGGGCGTCCAGCTCGGTCTGAGTCCACCTTAGTACGCCAAAGGAGTATGTGAGTATGGGCATTACCCAAGCGTTGAAGGCGCGCACTTTGTTGCCTCCTGACAAAAGACTGTTAAGTACTTTTGTGAGCCGGCTGAAAAAGCGCTCCTTCACCGCCTGTCTAATTCCCATATCTTCAATACCCAGAGACTGTGACATACCAAGGTATTTATAGGTTTCTGCTTCCGAGATAGATCTGAACGACATTGTCTCAGAAAGCTGTAAATTTGTTGAATTTACTACTTTCCCCCGCTGCACATGCATAACCGCACACTTATCGACACCAAACTCCATATTGATGGCACTACTGAAAACTTCTGTGGTTCGCAGTAGCTCCAACAAGTATATATTTATTTATTATTATTATACATTATATGTAAATTATGCTAAATAACTTTTAGTATGAGACCAACGCCGAAATCGCAGAACCAAATCACTTTTCCATACAAAATATCGAGATCACGTAAACAATTTGTATGAAAGTCTTTTAACGTATGCGGAATGAAATCTGCACAAAGTTTAATATTATATTAAATAAATGATATCATTATTATTTTCTTTAACATGTACGTTTTTTAATATCGATTTTAACAAGTATTCATGCAAGATAAAAACTACTTGAATCCAAAGTGTATAACTTTAGTTTTATGATACTTTATCCATTGATGTCGAAAAAACAAATGTTAGCATTTTTCTTGCCTCTAATTTTATCTTCTGTAGGAAAACTTTTTAAATAAAAATCCTTTGCTCATTATATTTCATATTCTTCATAATTGGTCTATTGATACTTACTTATTATGCTAAAAATATTTAATTGAAATTAGCTATAAGTCGTTCACCGTGACATCCGTTACTGAAAAAGCAGTGTTTTTTACACTTTTTGATCAAATGGCGAAGTCATATTTTCAAAGTTGTTTATTTTTATTTTCCGTGTTGATAGGCTTGCTCTTTGTTTATGTTTCGTAATGCCCATGGTTTGAGGATGTTTTTCATCAATTTTGTTGTCATATTTAGAAGTATTTCTGAGCTCCCTGTTCGATTTTGTGATTCGGGTTAACGTAATTTCCTTTATTCGAGCTCTTTCTGAAAAGTGGCTGTAGCCAAATTGTTACATTACACTAGGGTTTCTAATATCATTTATTGGAAACGAAAAGAATGCGAGATTTTTATAAAACAGTGTTTCAAATCTTGCCTTCTTCTAAAAAATCAGAATCATCGTCGATTTTGGCCTTAGCAAATGTGTCTTGTGGAAAATACATGCAGTTGTGCGACATTGTTCTACTCAATTAGCCATAATTTCTAAAGAAAGATGCCAAACCCGACAAAACTATCCAATTTAATTAACAATTGTATACAAATTAATTTAGCATTGAGACACAAGTTAAATTTAATTTTTTTATTTTGTTTTTACTTGTTCAAAATTTGTGCAAATTTCACTCCGCATACGTTATTTTCGCGATTCGTGGTTGTTCCCATACAAAAAGTTGTTCAG
The DNA here is from genome assembly GCA_025490895.1 of Thaumatotibia leucotreta. Lineage (NCBI taxonomy): Eukaryota > Metazoa > Arthropoda > Insecta > Lepidoptera > Tortricidae > Thaumatotibia > Thaumatotibia leucotreta. The sequence continues at coordinate 3,996 of JALPQI010017581.1, read as the reverse complement.
TATGACTTTTATACTTTTTATACTTGCCAATCTTTAGGAGGTTAATGAGGTCATATTGATGAACGTTTACTGTAGGGCCAACATCCGATTCTAAAAAAAAAATGTTCCAAACATTTCTGCCTACTGATGTCTCATGGTGTATAATTATGCGGATGTCGGTACCATAAATAAATAAATATCTTGGAACATCTTACACAAATCGACCTAGCCCCACGGTAAGCTCAACTAAGGCTTGTGATGTGGGTACCAGGCGACGATATAATATAATAGATAGATACATATAGATACTTAAATACATAGATAGCCATGACCAAGGAACAAATATTTGTGATAAATAAATACAAAAATAATGCCCTCGCCGGGATTCGAACCCGGAACGTCCAGCTTTGTAGGCAGGGTCACTACCAACTAGGCTACGGAGGCTGACAATAAACCATATATTGTAATAAACGTTCATAAATTATAATTAGGGGTCGAAACTATGGGTGCAAAACTTTAACAAAATTTTAAAATTGACATATGGGAACACTTTAGCCAAGAAAAATACGCAATTGAAAAAATATGTATCCAATTTTATTCTCTATCTCGGAATCTTCAACTTACAATGTGTGGGTGTGTAGATATGTATATTGTATGGATGTATGTGCTATGTCAAGTCCACTTGACAAGTTTTGCATCCATAGTTGCGACCCCTGATTATAATCTCAGATTAACCCTCAAAAAATTTGGACGCTCAGTCAAAAATTGGAGAGTTATATGTAGATTAGTGACTCAGGAACACCGTGTATATTCAAGTCACTTTTTATTCGATTAAAAGTATTTGTCATCAATGCCCTCAGATTTTATCAAAACTAAGGTTTTGTCATAATTATAAATATCTTGAACAGGTTTAACGTTCAAATCAGCGTGTTACCAACATCAATATATTTCACTGTTTATTTATGACACTTATTTATATGTCAATAAAGTTCACATATTGTACATTTTTGGAGATTGTATAAAGTTGTAGTTATGACATCATCGATATGAGAATCGAATGCTTGCATTATATTATGTTTTTTGTTAACTAAGGTCAAATCGTCATACTCCTATTAACTATGCGTATCTATAGACGCATTAGAAGGTAAATAAATGCCCATAATCGCCACGCTGGGCAAGCGGATTGGCGATCGCAGTAATGTGTCCACTATGATGACGCTGTTGCCCATCATCAATCTTTTATCAAATAATGGTCAGTGAAACTACAATCCCTTAGTCGACTCTTCTTGCGAAGGAGAAATTAGGGTGGTGAGAAAATGAATTCTTACTGCCGTCACCACATGACCAGGGAAGATAAGGGAAAAAATACTCAAAATATTTGCCCATTACCATTTTTTTATTAAATTAATAGCTAGATAACACAAACCATTAGACTTGTACATAGCTTTGCGAAGGCTCTAAAATGACTAGGCTATTTGAATTTGAAACCTTTACTGAAAGCCAAAATATATTGTCCCAATAATTGTTTCACTATTCGCTAAATTGAATCTCCTTCAAACTTTCATTATGAATGTTGGACAAATACTTTACTATTATAATGAAATGTTTCGAATAAATTGTTGAAAATCTCAATTTCTCTCGTAATTCGAAAATTATAAGCTAAAATTTAGTTTAGTATTTGATATGTCACCGTAATATTATAAATTCCGTTAGATTATAATTTACCTAGCGAAATTGTAAACTATCGAAAGATTGTCAACTGCGTCATGCTGTTTACAATTTAACGCATTATTTTTCGTTAGATTGTAATCTGTCGAGTTGAAACCGTAACATTGTCAAATGGCTATCTGATTGGTCGGTTTATTGGCCTCTGTGTTTACTTGCCATAGAGTTAGAAATCAAACACAAGTGGCAGTCAAATAAAAGACACGCTTTTCTAATGTTGTGAGATCAAATAAGTGTGTGCGTCGCCATTATATTATAAAATCCGATAAATGCAAGGAAAGATCTACCCTCAGTGTTACTTTCGTCATAAAGGCGATTTTTTTTCAGGACCCTTATTCTTTTTCAACGACACATTCAACTATACAGGATTACAGCAAAATAACAAAATCATCCCCACTTTACTAATAGGGGAGGCACCGGAAAAAAAAAACTGCGTTTTATTCTACCACTTTGTCGGCTTCTAGTACTAACAGCCACTGAGCTATGCTGCGGACAGACGGACGTACGGACATGGCGAAACTATAAGTGTTCCTAGTTTACTACGGAACCCTAAAACTTACTAAGGAATCGGAAGTTCTTTCGAACCGGAATTGCATTCCTAGCATGAATATAGGATAATATGGATTTCACAACGTAATAATAATAGCAAGAACGAAAGGGATGGTCTTATTAAACTTTTAACTAGTGGAAGTGAAAAGGAACGATAATCGTCCGTCCTTATCACTGTGCCACTATTTTTTGTAAGACACTTAGCATCTACGTGACCGGCAAATACGTTGAATACGTCACTTACGTCTGGTGGGAGTGAAATTAAATGTTTTCATTGTGAAAGTGGACACAAACAACTTATCCCAAGGCTTATTTTGAACAATTTCATCTGTGTACTTATCTTCTAGATATGGTGCGATGCGAAGTACTAGGCTGTAAAAGTAGAAACGAGCGAAAAAATGCTGACATAACCTTTCGCAGGTAAATATAGTGTTTTTCAGTCTAATTCTAAATGAAACTGTTAGCAAACCATTTTAAAATGTAAACTGATAAGAATACTATTAGTCATTAGAAAGCATTTGGGCCATCATTAACTCGGGAAAGGGAAATAATTCAGTGATTTTGTTATTGTTCGAGGGATGCCAAGGCAAGGAGGGTATAATTACCCAAAATTTTGGGGTAATTTTAGTATGATAGTTGCCCACGTTCGTAAAATTATTATAATGTATCAATGGTCGTTTGGCCCGATGGTGCACTTGCAGATTTTTTCTTTCCATAGAATTCTAATTATTTATGAGTAAAATAAATGTTATTTGTATATACATTGTCGTTTTATTTTACCTTATCCTATTTAAATTATCCGAATAAGTTTGCCCAAACTAGTTTGGGTAATCGAGGGTTTATTTACTATGTTGTTTGTGGTAAGTAGGTACATGTAATTTTTCATTCTTCTAATGAAATCGATGATGATATATATATATTTTTATTTAATGTCGATAAGTTACTAAATATATCATTATTGACGAGTTGAAATTGAGAGTCGGGGATGGTGGAAGATAGTGTATACGTTAAAGTAAACAAAAAGTATTATTTTTAAGTAAATAATGCATCTTTGCTAGTCAATATGAGTTGTCCGCAAACCGTTTACACCATTCGTCAGTAGAATCCAAAAAAATGTAAACAATCCTAACAACTTGCATTATTCTATAATAAAGCACTTTTAAAACACAATCGTAGTTTTATTCCGAACGAGAAAGAGATCACATACATTTTTAGTAAAAAATATTGATATTTATAGTGTTAACCTAAAATTATATCAGCGAACGTATTTCTCGATATGTTTCAAACACGTCAGATGCTATAGAATGTCAGCCATATTTGCTTACATTCTTTTTTTGGATTCTACTGTCGGTTGGTATACGTTAAAATGCAATCTAATTGATATTCGGCAAAGATGTGTATTTTGCTTGAAAAACGCCACGTATCTATGACAGTTTAAAATACTATTTCGTAAATTAAATTACATAAGGTACACTAAGAAACTAAAACTCCACTTAAATAAACATATTTGATATTACATTTTAATATCGTTTCATATAATAGGGTAAATGATGGGGTAATTTTTCTCGCATGGTAACAACGCTCACTATATATCCATCCCTCTTAGTGGCACACTCGGCGCGGCCCCTCGATTCCTAGTGATGTGACTAAAAGTAACACTCTTACGGTGGACGGTGGACGTTAAGTTTTGGCAATTAGGTTTACTATTAGTCAGATAATAGCCGACAAAACACACAACAATAC
>JALPQI010017580.1:0-30718 GCA_025490895.1 Thaumatotibia leucotreta | reverse complement strand
GGTGCAGATTCTAATCTCAGTTTGTATCGTAGGCTTCGAAATCTGAAGACTATTAAGATCAATCCGTTCCAGTCATTACATCAATCAGTGAAAGTGAAATATTATGTCAGTTTGGATCAAAAAGAAATCTGCGAAAGAATTTCATGTGTCTATTTCAGTCTATATGACTGTCATTAATAATAGGCGTTTTATTGTATTATAATTATGTGATGTGATAATGAGATGAGTGTGGTTTTTATCATGGAATTTTTGTAGGCGTTTGATTGGTCATGGTGCAGTGTAGCGGTTGTGGTTGCGATTAAAATTATGACAAATTGGTTTATTTTACAGCTAAGCTAATCAAATTTGGTAACATCACTTCGAGAACCATTTGTGGAACAGTACTAAGAAATGTCATGTTCTATATTGGTAAATGTCTTCCAAACAAGGTAGGTAGGTTAAGTACGACTTTTCTTTCGCAACACGCCCAGGATAGTCAAGACTAGGTCGGCAATCCAGACGGTGCAAAAAGTTGCAGACTGAAACGGGCCAAGGCATGAATGCAAGACCGGTCTGCCCACGGGCTGACTCATCCAGGCTGTGATGTAACTAAAAGGTCGTGTGAAGCAAGATTGGAGCCCGATTGTTAAGATGAATTGCTGTTATAAATGAGCTAGCTTAGCAACATTGGGTAATGAATTTTGTAGTTAAATAAAAAAAACTAATATATTATTTTATCACGATAATAAGTTTGTGAACTTGTAACGGTGGTGGTACTAAACTAAGACGTTCGACTGCAGCTGGTTGCGAAATATTTATGTTTAATTTTTCTTATTAGAAAATGGTAGAAAGCCTACGGCTCTTTATTTTGGCATCAGAATCCGTATTAACGGTTGTTTTGTGTTTGCCGAAACGATGCGTGTTTGATTTACGTGAGGACGGATATCAAACAACGACTATTTTTAGTAGGATGAGGCGAAAATAATCACGCATATCTTGCATGGTTGGGTTGATAGTTGAACCAAAACTACCGAAATAATACCGATTAAGGTCTAGTAGTGTTCCCTCTGGTTGTATGGCAGTCGCTATTCAAGCCAAATCTAGAATCTAGAGATTGGGTTGCCAAGCAGAATCCAGGTTCATTGGATCGTGGCGAATACCGGAAGATCCACCATCATGGTATAGAACGTTTTCGAATGTTTGCGAAAGTCAGTGCTCACGGGAAAAAATTACAGCTAAAGTTTCGCAGAGGTAGGTACATACTTACATACTTGTAAGAGTCAGCTACGAGCAGAAAATAGGTACTTTTAGTCTATAATAAAGTTGTCGCATTTACTGCTATAGGGCCACATGTCAAAATAGAATTGTGTGGTGAACATATTTTACAATGGCAATACGGCCACATCTTCCATAAAATTTGATTCTGAAAAGTGGCGCTATAGCAGGAACGCGACGAAGTGTATTGGTGCAATCCTACCTAGCGAAAGTTACCCATATTTAACGGTAAATATTATGTCGACGTAGCCAATTATTTGGAATTACTCGGTAGAAATATAAAATTAATTATTCAATTTTCTTATGCACCGGCTTTCTACTGATTATACAGACGCAACATAATAAATGCTGAACAGATGTGGATGAAAATTGAGTAATGCCGTATAATTAGATGCTATTCGATAAATTACCAAGGTAAAGTTAAGATTAATATTTTTAAGTGAACGTTACGTGTTTACTACGTCATTATTTTGGTTGCATAATATATTATCTTCACCTACGTCGAGTTCTTAAAATTTGCATGTTTATAAGAATTATAAGTATCAATTGAACTACAAAATTTGGCTCTCACATTGAAAAAGCAACTCGTTTCGTTTCTAATTCGAACTCTCGCTGAAGCCTCAAAATGCATATGCAACATTTTGTCTCATTCTTACAATCAAAAATAATTAAATTACAATGAAAAAGTGACAGAAAAGGATAAGGCAAAAGACAAGTAACAGGAATAATAATATTATGTTAACCTTAAGGGAGAATAAGCCACATCTACGCGCGTACCCATTGCTTATGGGTTTCATACTAAGCAGCCATTTTCAATGGACAAAATGTAAACACATACTGATGTGCATTCACCCTAAAGCTCCAATCGACCCATAAAAATGTAACCAAAGCAAATAAGGCAACTCATAAACAAAAGCTGTTAGAATAAATGGCTGGTCATTAAGCAGGAAATATTGCACAGATGGACAATGTGCATGTAAGGCTGGGTGACTCACGCGCAGGTGACCGGCGCGTCTGCGCAAACGGCCATTGACCTATGTGATGTATATCTATGTCTCTGGGTCGTCTATAGATTGACCTTCGATAGAACTACGATTTAGATGATCAAGGATCATACTTACGAAGGTTTAAGTGGCGGTGTTTTGAATTCCCGAATGTATTATGTAATGCGCCATTTTTTTCTTCGTGTTTAGAGAGTTGCCTTGTGTCAGTATTCATGTCTCCTGCGAATTCATTCTAACTTTTCCTAACATTATTCTTTCTAATTTCATACTTCTTCTAGGTTCTTCGAATTAGGAAGAGGAATCAACTTACGTATTACTTTAACTTGAAATGTGTGCTTTTGATGGATGATATTTATGACATGGTCAGAATCCAAGTGATTAATGTAGTTAATAGAACACGTGAAAGTGGGGTACATGTAATGTAATGTAAGTAATGTTTAACGGCGAAATTAAATCTTAGAAGAAAAGATGAAAACGTTCAGCAGTTCATTAATAAACGAAGTTTGTTATGGCTCATCACGATCATGATTGATTTGTGAGTCATTCTGAATTACTTATATGAAAAAAAATCTTGATGTAAGATCTGTATCTATGAAAAATTGAATATTATTTTTTTTAACGAGCTCAACAAATGTTCATTTGTTTGCAGAACATATAGCTACTTCTTTTTCGCTTGTTACAAGAAACACCCGGTGTACAAGTGGATTTAAAATTTGCAAATACAAAATAAGACTGTTCCCTAAAAATGGTCAAGGCTCGATCATTTATTTTTAACAAATCTTGACTTTTCTTGTGTTTGTAGTATCTAGTAGTACACACTACACAGTTGATTTGTAAGAATGGATGTTTGTTACCGTGTCATGTCAAAACTACTGAATGGCATTTTAATGTAACTTTACAATAATATAGCTTATACATCACAATAACACATGTGAATGAAGTCCCGGGCCAGCCAGCTAGTTTAAAATAATAAGATTTCTAAAATGTAAACATTAAGTCAGAGAAAAACTAAGGTGCAAGAAAAGTTGGCCGCATTTTGTTTTATACTAAACACTTTTCAGATAATCGAGAATTATAGCGTTATAAATCGAAACCATACGTTAGAATTAGAACTAGGGCAAGTATAGAGTAGTAAAGAGAATACAACGGCTGTAAATCGTGTAGAGTTAAAAATACTTTCCCAGTATTATTGTATGGCCTCCTTCCCGCTGACGATGATATACGGTGGACCGGCATTGTAATAGTGTATGACTCAGTGTTAGAAATTATATACACACTATAGAATTAGATAATTGTTACACTTTAACATTAAACAGAGTAAATATTATAATAATAACTGTATACGCTTCTCTCTTGCATGTCAAGGAAATGTTTCTACTTGTTTCTTTTCCTTACTTGTGTCAATGTCAAGGAAGAAACTAGACTGTCATTCTAACAGCAACTTTATTTGTCAAGCTGTAATTAGAGTAGCATCTAAACAACTCAAGTCTACAACTGAAAGGCAATGCAAAAAGCTAACCGCTGGAAGCTGTAAATTGAGAAAATGGTCGGGATTAGTCATTGTTGTCACGCATAAAGTCCAATGATACTAAGAACTCAACAGATGAATACAATACTTTAGGCCACCAACAATCGTCTAACACAACCACTGTTGTACAATACAAACTACAAACCAACTGACCATAAATGGACCTTATCTCGTCGCAGTAAGGTCTACCTGTAGCTATAAACTCAGAGAAGATCGGTGAACGACCTAGCGTTACGGGCAATGAGTCAGTGTCTCAGAACACTAATTATACTCCCACTCTCACTATTACCTAACCCGTAGGTCAAGAACGTGATTTCAGACTAAAACTAAGTAATATAACAGTGAAAGCACTTAATTCTAATGGATAAGAGAAAGGTATACGCAGCAATGAAATTATTAACACGAAAGTCGGAGTGCAGTTAAAATGTGTGACTTACTATTGTCTTTATAACTAGGTACGTTATTCTTAGGCCACATTTACATCTGCAGGTTTTGAAATAAAGTAATACGCAATAAAGAGATGCTGATATTTGCTACTAACTCTAAAAACTTGCTAGTGTAAATTCACCTTTAAAGTAGTCGGTTAAACTATGCCCACTTTTGCACGTTCCATAATAATATGGTGTAAAAAATATTCATGGATTATATTTGAGATAATGGCTGTCAATAGAAAAAATGCAGACCAGTGTCGTATTGTTTCTACATACATTAGATTGTGTAGATGTAAATACAGATTATATATTATAATAGCAGTATAGATTAACTACAAGAGGAAGACTTCTACAGTTTGATATAAGTTGTTGCGCTACGCAAATTAGAAAGCAGCAATGCACAACTTGCAGAAGCAAATATACTGATAATAACACCAAAATGTTCCTTCAGGTTTTCTTGGAATATAACATTAAACCAACAATATCTGATTATACCCGAATAACAGCAAGTACATCAACTGTAATTGACAATATAATGACAGACGTTAGTGAGTATGCGGCAGCTTATGTTGTACCATGCAGCTTTTCTGACCATAATGCCCAAATACTTGAATTGCCTGTATCACTCAATCAAAAAGCTGAACCGTGTAAATTTACACAAAAACGTATTTATTCTAAAACAGCTACAAGTAAATTTCAGCATGATCTTGAACTTATTGACTGGCATTCGGCTCTTGGTAATAAAGACTGTAATAATAAATTAAAACAATTTTATGACATATTATTCCCGCTGATCGATAAGCATTTTCCATTAAAAAAGGTTCAATCACGAAAGAAATCTAATAAGTGGATAACCAAAGGCATAAGAAAATCAAGTAACACAAAACGCAAACTCCTAATCTTATCACGCCACAGCGATGATGAATCATTCCTAAAGTACTATAAGCAATATAAAAATACATTCAAAACCGTCCTTGCTCAGGCTAAGAAAATGGACGTGCATCGTACGATTTGCAAGGCAAAAAATAAGGCCAAAACTGTCTGGAATCTAGTTAAAGAAACTACAGGCAAACATGTGAAGGCACAATCAAATATAATTCTTAAACTAGAGAACGACCTCACCAGCGATAAAAAAATAATAGCAAATGCGTTTAACAAGTACTTTTTAAATGTTGGAATGTCGTCTAACAAAACAAAAAATAAGAATTACATAAAGGCTATGCATAAGCTGAAAGTAACTAATAGTAACTCAATATTCTTGAAACCGATAACAGAGTCAGAAATCATTCGAACGACAAAAAATCTAAAAAATAGTAACTCTACTGGACCAGATAACTTAAGCACCAGATTCTTAAAAGATAATATTCACCTACTTTGCATGCCATTATCTATAATTTTTAACAGTTGTATAGAAACAGGAATTTTTCCCGACCTGCTAAAGAGAGCTAAAGTAATAACCATACACAAAAAGGGGAGTCATTCTGAATTAAATAATTATAGACCAATATCTCTGTTATCTGTAATATCAAAAACACTAGAAAAATGCTTAGCCGAGAGATTAGAAGGGCATTTGGTAAAACACAATATATTAACTACACAGCAATACGGTTTCAGGAAAGGAAAAAATACCTCACATGCTGTGATCAATTTAGTAACAGAAGTAATGTCAAATCTCAATATGGGGTATAACTGTGGTGGAGTATTCTGTGATCTGACAAAAGCTTTCGATTGTGTCGATCACAGCGTACTCCTCGACAAACTAGAATATTACGGAGTTCGTGGGTCTGCTCTGAGTCTATTTGCGTCATATTTAACTAACCGCACACAATATGTAGAAATATCGTATGGAGACCTTGACAACGTGGTTCGTTCTGAAGAAGCTGTTGTAAAATACGGGGTCCCTCAAGGTTCTGTACTTGGCCCGTTATTGTTCGTAATTTTCATTAACGATCTACCTCAATCTCTTACTCATGGAACACCATATCTGTACGCCGATGACACCAGTATAATTTTGAAAGCGACCACGAGCCACGAGTTCAATGTAATTATCCAAAAATGCTGGGAAGAAATAGAAAGTTGGTTTACCGACAACTACCTTAAAATCAATTGCGAAAAAAGCTATTACACAATATTTCGACGTAGTCATAATAGTCCCGACTTTACCTGTGATATTCCAATAAATAAAACTAACTGCATTAAATTCCTAGGGGTAGAACTGGATCCTTACCTAAGATGGAATGATCACATAGACTCTGTGTGCAAACGTTTGGCTAGTGCATGCTACTCCTTAAAAAGTCTGTCTAAATTAGCTGACGTAACTGTACTTAAAACTATATACTTTTCCTACTTCGAGAGTATTATCAGATATTGTATAGAAGTATGGGGTAATGGAGCGAACATAAACTCTGTTTTACTTATGCAAAAAAAGGCATTACGAATTATTACTGGGTCTAAACGAATACCAGTAACTCATCGCAATATGTTTATAGACCATAAAATCTTTACAATTACGTCATTGTATTTATATCGAGTGTGTGTTTATATTTATGAGAATCAAAATGACCTCAAAAAAGCTGAAGAAATCCATAATTTCAATCTAAGAAATAAATCTAAATTGATCCAACCTAAATCTAACTTCATACATTTTAATAATAGCCTGAACAATATTTCAATTAAAGTTTTTAATAAATTAAGTACTGACATAAAACAATGTAATGATTTAAGATCCTTTGACATAAAAGTAAGAGATTATTTCATTAATAGACCATTTTACACTATCGACGAATATTTTGCCAATGCACTTGATTAATTTGTATAGAATTATTATTATTTTTTTTTTTTTTGTTGAAATATTGTATTGACTATTGTATTTATTTAATTTTTATAATTCTAGACATATATTATTTGATGTTTTTTTTAAGGCAGTAAAATTAAATATAAATTTGTAAACTTGTAATTGATGATGATGTAAATAATTGTAAATACTCTGTATACCTGTATTTGCATGTACCTGTACTTTATGCAAATAAACAATCTGAATCTGAATCTGAATCTGAATAACCAAGTACCGTTGTAATTAATATTCCCACACTACCTACTACTACTTTCAAAATAAGTGCAGATTAAATGGACAACAAACTGACCTATTACAAATTCAAGATAAACCCAATCCTCATGCTTGTATGAAGTTACACACATGATTCAATAACACCAGAAGCAATTAAAAGCATGTATATTAAGTAACACTTCCATTGAATATGTAGCGCGCCTACTCGTGAACTTCAAAAACTCGTGAACGTCGATCATCTTCATCTGTCTCTATCACTCCAACGAGGGCATCATAAGAGTGGAAGGAACACTCGAAAAGATAAGTTTGTGGTAGCCCCTCCGTTTACAACCCTGCTGTAGTCTATTTATAGGCCTCACAAATGCACCATTCACGAAACTTAACAGGATATCGTAAAGCGATGCTGACTGCAGTTTTGGTTAAGAAGGGTTACAGTCGCTTTTAAAAACTTTTGAGTTTAATGTGTATTTCAATGGATAGAAAAGAAATGCAGAAGATAATATAGAAAATCAATTAGGATGGTATAACGAATTTTTCATTTGAGTAATTACATAAGGTTGAAGATAAGACACATAAGTAGTATATCGTTTGTGAATTCTGCCATGGTATTTTCAAAAGACAAGGCTTCAGTGTCCATTGCTTTCAAAGTTAATGAATAGGCAAATTGGAACGTTTCCGTAAAAAATGACGGCTAAAGGTTATGCACTAATTCTGTAGGACATGGAACTATCCAAAATTAGAACTTCCCACGGGAGTTTGCAGATACCTCAATTGTTTAGGTCTAGCCTGTTATTTATATGAATATTTAAAAATATTAATGTTGGCTATAAATATAGACAACTTAAATCCATTCATAAGCCTATTAATAGTACGTACTTAGAAGACTAAATATAGCAGCCCGCAAAATGAACTGCACACCCTAAACTTCGACCATTACGATGGTGCGTGTTTTGAAACTTCTGCTAGAAAGGAGTTCTGTAGTTTAATGCCAGTTTGGAAGCACCGAGGTGTAGTTTTGTCTTCTTTTGCTTAAATATCGTTAGCGTCATACTCGTAACATCACATCACATTCAGAATTCACATTGGTTTCGGAGGAAAGTTAACTAAATTGCATGAATATACAGGTTGACACATAAAACGTGATGGACGATAATAAAACCCGAATTTACTGACGATATTAAACGAACTCAGTACATAAGCATAAGGAAACATATCTTTGGCTATTTTCTATGGAATAGCAAATTTTTCATTTGTGCTTTCATAATACCATTCAACATCATTGAAAAATCGTTAACATTGCATGTGTGGAAAGTTTCAAAGAAAGAAAATTAACATACATAATTGACTTAACTTGTTATTTTTGTAGTTTTAGTGTGTATGTAAATATGTAATAACACGGTACGGCAAATTATTAGTATTACTAAAGCAATGCGATAGATACGTAAATAATAAAACCAAATAAAAATGCATGTTACAGAAATTTAAAATATCCGTTGGTTAGTTTAAATAACAGGATACGTGGTAATGGCAACATATCGTTCTAGGTACATACACTCGCGGTCAAAGAATACGGGTAGAGTGTATTTTTTCATAGAAAATACTACAAACGGGCTGATATCAATCAATTGGATTCCATTTATCCTTAAAAAAAAAACTATTTGAAATCAGTAGTAGTAAGGGGTGTACTTACCGATAAAAAACTGGCAAATTCAAATGAATAAATCGGGTCGATATAGTTAAAAGAAAAGCTGTAATTTCTGGCTTTTGTAATTAAATTAGCTAACTTTGGTCTTTTTTTGTTGCTACTGCAATTTCAGTATTCACGATACAAGTTCTCCAGAACCCCTTCGAAATCTATTTTTCCAAGCTCTTTTTTTTATTCTCCACTGCACGATTTCGTGTTCTGCAGAAGTGACCAATATTTCTGGTTAATCTCCATCTTTTATTTAATATACCCCTGCGTTGGGCGCGGTAATACTATGTGAAGGGAACTATGTCACATATTATGTGATTTTTTTATGGGTCTTTAATCAATTATTTAATCCTATACAAATCTTAGTCTCTTTGGCATAGTTTTATGAAGCGAAATCAGTGCCAAAAAGTATCAAGGATATTATGCATAAGTCAAGGATATCTTAAGGAACATGGGAAGAATAGCCAGATATATTGACGACAGTCCCATAATTTAGAAAACTGCATACTAAAAAAGAAAAAAAATGTTTGGAAAAGATAGTTTGGAAGAGGTTTCGAAGAAGCTGTAATTTGAGTCCCTGAAATGCAGTAGTGACACAAAAGTACTACAGTCAGCTAAGATAACACTTCCTGGTTTATGTTCAAAGCATGAAATGATAGCTACCTAACTATATCGATCCGATTTTTTCATTTGAATTTGCCAGTTTTTTATCGGTACACCCCTTATGTTTACAGTATTTTCTATGAAAAATTATACACGACCCGTATTCTTTGACCGAGAGTCATCACACTCATCACTACTAGTGGCTATTCTGTAAAACTTATTTTTATTATTAAAAATTTAAGTTTTTGGTATATATGATATTCATATTTCTAAATAAGTGTATTAAATAAATTTTGTCTTTATGTAATACATTATTTTTAGGAACGATATTATTAAAGAAAATATTTTAAATTAATTACTCGTACTACTATTTACAGTAGATGCATTCCACGAAAACGTCCAGCGATGTCCAGTACAAACACGGTTTTTCTCAAAATTGTCGGTTTATCGAAGTTCTCTTTCGTGACCAGAGGAGTCAAAAATTGCTCTAAAAAATATGTATTAATATTAACTAATAACTCGGAAGAAAACTCAACTTATTGGAATATACACGCGTTTGTACGGGACAGCGCATGGGATGCTACAGTAGGTAGGTAAGTATCCTTTCCACCGTGTGACCATTGTAGCCATATTTACATACATATAGCAACGTGACATAGTGTCCGTCAAATCAAAACACCAAAATTTGTGGCTGAAGTGCAAGTGACTATTATTAAGTCGAGTAAATAATGGGCCAAGTAGTAAAAGAACCAGGCTTATTCTTAAGTGTTTTCTCTTGTACCAGGTTGTCCCTTTAGTTACGGAAACAGGACATTTCCGGAGACAATTTCAGACTTCCTGTCTACTTTCGTATTATTTTGTTAGGGCGGATTTTTTGTCAATATGTAACACATAAAATGCATAGTTATCGTTAGAAACTACGCATGGGTGTAACTATTTGTATTAACATAATTAGGTACCTACGCAATCATGCATAAAGTGCACTGAAAAATGCAACCGTTATTAACAACACTGACATTCACCGTGCTTGTTGATGGACGTGCATAGTAGGTAACTTAAATAAAATATTTTAAAAATAAAAATAAAACCGCCTTCAAAAATTCGCCCGAACTAAAAAGTTAAAAATAATTTTGGTTCCTACTTCTTAGGATTTCCTACCCAAACCTTTAAACCTTTTACCCTATTCATTGAAATAAAACATTATGGCTAGGTACCCTACAGATTTCTTAGAAGTCGGTGCCAAGCCGAATACGTTCATAGGTATATATTAGATAGAGCTTTGTAACTTACTGTCACTCCGATTACGCTTTTATCAACAGAATGGTCTGCCTCTGTCATTTTCATGAAAGCATAACCGGAGTGACAGTATATTACAAAGCTCTATCAATTACATATAAGTACTCACAAAGTGAACATATTTGGCTTGGCACCGACTTCTAAGAAATCTGTAGGGTACCTAGCCATAATGTTTTATTTCAATGAATAGGGTAAAAGGTTTAAAGGTTTGGGTAGGAAATCCTAATAAGAAGTAGGAACCAAAATTATTTTTAACTTTTTAGTTCGGGCGAATTTTTGAAGGCGGTTTTATTTTTATTTTTAAAATATTTTATTTTTTGCTTTTTAGTAGTGTAAATATAAAATCGTTATTGAGTATGCTCTAAATACTTATAATTAGAATGTACTGCACTGTAGTAGGCCATAAAACCTGAACTGGCGAACTTATATGAATACAAAAACAATTTCAAAGGGAACAGACTTAGCATGCCAATATTATTTAAAAAATCACTAACCGCTAACCGACATGTCATAACTACTAAGCAAACACTTGAATAGATCTCGAAAATGTATGACAATTGTTGTATATACAAAGAATGATCCTCCAACCCCTAATCGTTTAGGAGTTATTCCTTTCCTCATCAGCTCACCAACATGAGACTATGACCACCTAAAGGCAAATACTCGAATAGCCTCCAAAATATGTGAAATATGTTATATTTAAAGAATTATCCCCCAACTCCTAATCTCCAAGGAGTTGTACCTTACATCATCAGCTCACCAACATGAAAGGATGACCACCTAAAGGCAAATACTCAAATAGCTTCCAAAATACACGAAATATGTTATACTTAAAGAATTATCCCCCGACTCCTAATTGCTAAAGAGTTGTACCTTCCATCATCAGATCACCAACTTAAGATGTTCATGACTAGATGCAAATACTTGATTAGTCTTCGAAAATAAATGAAAAATGTCATGTGTGCCTACAACATTTGAAGAGTTCCCTCGATTTCTCCAGGATCCCATCATCAGATCTGGATTCGGTGACAATGGGACCAACTAGAAGGTATACCCTTTCAAACAAAAAAAGAATATTTGAAATCGGTCCACGCGTCTTCGAGTAATCGGGGAACATACATAAAAAAAAAAAAAAGATTTCGACGAATTGTTAACCTCCTCCTTTTTGAAGTCGGTTAATTATACCTTCAGAAGTTTAATATAGGTAAATATTAGTACATTACTATAATTATATATTATATTAGATATTCGCTAATTTGTAAACTGACTAATCTGTCACCACAGTGTTGTAAGATGTACACATTTCAGTGAAAAGAAACATAACAAACGTAATCATAACGGTACGAAAGCCACTACCACAAAACAAAAGGCATCGGAGCCTGAAATTATAAAGTACCAGCGGTTACTCCATGATGGTCTTCCACCGGTTCGCTCGTGCGAAACGATTTCTACGCATTCCTATAACTCGATTATTAATCGATCACTTTCATTTAAAAAAAAAAACACTCGCATCACTAGTTTCGGGTGTCACTGGCCGGTTGCACTGACGGTTACGATTTTCAAATTCGATTCGAATTTGGAACGGCGGCGGGACATGCGCGCGGGCTGCGTGTGCGAGATGGACTGGCGCGTGCGCCGGCGTGCGTGGTGCAGCGTGGATACGATAGGATTCTGTTGCATATTAACTTCATCTCGGGTTCGTTTACTTCGCGGGCTGAGATTGATTGTGACCGCAAATTGGCACGTAACTTGGATATTGTTCCGTTGCGTCACAGCCGCTAGGAGAGAAACCATATGATCGCAGAAACTGGCTTACACAGGTGAAGAAATACAGCGGTGCATTCTTCTAACCCTGAAGCATGTATTTACGATAATTTTACTGTGTAATATATAATCATTTGCACAGCAAAAACAACTAAGAATTTATTACGAGCACGCGAAACATATCTAACGGTGGTCGTAAAATTTACGTGAAAATGTATTTCCTCTTGAAAATTATGAACGATATGAGCCTTTTAATATTGTGTTTCCAAAATTAATAATCCAAAAAAGAACGTTCAGCTCTAAAGGAAAGGAAACGTTCTTTCTGGTTATTAGGAAGCTTATTTCTATCATCATTTTCATACATTCCCAATTATAAGACCTAACTGTAGGCACTACTGATGAATCTAGCCTGAATAGCCATAGCCACTAACAGACAGTCAATTCAGATAAACATCGATTGCAAAAAACTTGCGTGCGGTCAACCCGCTCTTCATACACGACTCGAAGGTATTATCAGAGCATGGAGCTACGTAAGAAAGCGCATAACTAACACGTTGGCCACATTTGCATGAGCATTAGTCGTGCAATGCACTGATCGATGACTATACATGGCCTTTAATGATTGCGCATGCGTAATGAATGATGAGAGTCCGTGGAACTGGAGTTTCTTTTCACATCACGTGATGATTTGGAGTTGGTACCATAGGAGGCGAACGAAACCTTCCGTTGTCTGAAGGGTCACGTGGGGTGATACCGGCGTGGTTTCCAGTCTTAACTCCTAGAGACAGCCAAGGCCAAGTATAAAGTATAGAACAAACAATCTGTAACTAGCAACCAAAAAGCTAAAGTATGATGAGATATATTACATTTGCACATACATGCATATTTAAGTGCCCGATGCAGTTGCATTTGGCTGTACAGACAACCACTTTGCGAAATTAGTCACGTCAGTTCTGTGATGCGATGCGAGTGACTAGTTATAATGCTGAAAAATTGTTTGGTTGAAACGTTTGGGTGCATTGAGAAATTGAAATAAGTCCAATTTACTTTACATGGATCTCTTAAGATACTGAGGACTAATCGAGCACTATCAGTCTAATTAAGTAGTAACCAAGGGACAGGGACAGTATACTTAATTGTTCCTCTACAAATACCAAATTTGACATCCTGGAATCCTTTTTTAAACACAAAAGCCTCGTGAGTAGCCTGCGAGAAATATAATTTTAGTAACCTTAAAACCTTTATGTTTTGGATAACAACGTTTGTGACAATTTCGACGTATGGTCAAGTCTGTGAGAAACTCTTATACATACAAGTTTAAGGTAAAGTAGATCGTGAAAAATCTTCTGTTCACTAAATAGTAAAAACAACGTCCCTGTTGCTGTCCTTCCGTCCCTATGTATGATTGAATATTTTAAACTATCTAACGATTTTTTTTACATAGAGTGATTTAAGATGTAGGTTTTAGTATTACTATTGTACCCGTGCGAACCGCTGGTTTCTTATAAAACAAAAAGTAGACAACAGGCCAGCTAGTGCTACCGCACATACCGAAGTTCGCAAATTTCGGGGATTTGTCTCTGTCATTCCAACGAATGCGTCTTTAGAGTGACAGAGACATCCTCGAAATTTACGATCTTCGGTGTTCACGGTAGCAGGGCAGACACGATCGTCAATATCGTAATAGTCTTATATCGGATGTCGATTGTTGCCTATGGCACTGACACGCTCTAAATGCTAAGAGAGTGCTTGGCAAATACATTACTTATGTATATGGGACTGGGATGATTGATGGGAGATGCTTGGTAATGGAAGGTGGAAGGTTTTCAAAAATCGAAGGCAAATTAATCTGTTGGTTGTGCCTTGTGCCGATATATGTACAGGTGTTTATAAGGAGGATCAAGCTCGAATCATTCTACTTAGATTCAGAATAACTATGACTACTATGACAGAAAATCAACTTGGGTAAAGTTGATTTTCTTGAAATTTCTGAGCAATTACCTTCAAACATATTAATTTAATAGAAAATGACACTAAAAACCTAACATAAAAGCTACTAACTACTACTGTTGTCAAACACACTGTACGGGTACAGTGCGAGCGCGGTAGACTGCTTTACGTATCTAGTAAACGCTAACGCAAATCTTACTTGTCAACTCATGGTAAGCTACAGGTCACAGTTCTAAGGATCTATTGACTTGGCTGAATAATTAATGAGCTTCGTTGTGAGCCTATGCACGTTTATGTGACGCAAAGCTAAGCTATTTTTAGTGTCCAATGTGGATGGCATACCAAGTGCATACCAATGTTTCTGGATAATTATTAGAGTTTAACATTATATTGTTATTCAAAATTTTGGCATGTTATTATCAAACTATTTGGGATGCAATGTCTATTCCACCCGATCTACTTAAAACTTTTACTAGAATTGAATTAAAAGATAAAGATAAAAATGTGTTTATTGCACAGATACACAAAGAGTTAGTTATACAAAAATGTTATTGTACATAAGTAAGTGCTTATACAATGAGAAGCCGAAGTTCCAGGAGTCCCCGTACTAGGCTAGGCCTGTATCGCGGGAGACCAGGTAAGCATTTTTATGTCACAGAGGAAGACAAAGAATTGAACCTAATATTTCATGTTTTAATTAACCTACTTACTATTTGCGGTATAACTATACGGCCTATACTAGAAATGAATAGAATACACGACGCACCCAAAATAGATATCATGAAAGCAAATTGTATTGACATACGCCTAGTCATATTATTGTTTCTACGCATACGAGGAAAGAAAAACATGCTTATCTGTTACTAATGCAATTTCTTTCAGGACAACCTTGGGCCTATTTCTCGACAGCTTGTAACTTGTAATACAAGCGGAAGTCCCTATCTAATTAATAGTGTTAAAAAGAGACTTCAACTTGTATTACAAGTTACAAGCGTTCGAGAAACGGACCCCTTGTCTACTGCTTGTGTGTTCTGTGATGTAATACAAATCCTATTTGTATAGGTACTTTTCAAGTTGTTTTAGTCAGTTATCATTGTCATTTGTCAGTACACATAGTTATTTGTTCCTTTTGGCATTGTATCTTTTTACTTTAATTTAGGATACGTAAAGACGTGAGAGTTGTACCTAACTATTGGTGCAATTACTAACTGCACTACATTTGGGTAGAATGGGTAGGTTAGAAGTATTTTCAATTCTGTATATTGATTTTGACAATAATTACATAAATGATACGATGTATTGGAGTTCGAAATAAAGAAGGGTATAATTCAAAATACCTCTCATCGGCTGTATATAATTTAATAAGCAATTGTAGCAAGCCAATAATAGGTAAAGAAGGCCTTTACCTATATCCAGCATTAAGTACTCCTCGCGGTCCCGTACAATAAAATTAATATAAATAAAGTCAGACTCAAGGCTCAAGTTTAACTAGCAGTAAAACTTCGGACATAAAAACGCCATGTAATAAATTTTTAAAGTCGGGGAACTATGGAACGACATCAATTACTTAGACCACTCCCTGGAAGGGGCGATGAACTATAGCTAAAACAACGAGCACTGATATTGCTATTTTTTATAAACCACAGACTACAACAAACATGTTAGAAAAGTTTCTGGCCTATCATATGAAGGTGGTTTAGACCAAACGAGCATTCGCTGATTCTATCCCGCACTCTACGACATTCGTTTGTTACACAAAACGTGATTCGTCGAAATTCGTTGATTTCGTAGAGTAGGAAATGAGATAATGCTCGTTTGGTATAATTTCCGAAAAGAGGACTTGAAGTACTAGTCGGACAAATTGCAGTCTTTCATTAGGGCAGCGTGATAGAAAGGTGTTGGTAGCCGGAAAACATACGAAGAATCCGGACTAAAACCTTTTTGACGCCACGTCAATACGAAAGCTGTCACTCAAACACCGCGTCAACAGAATGTCAAATATAATTGAATTTTATTTTACACACATTGGTGGACCAATACTTTTTTGGCGTTGAAACTGTGGCACCAATACCTATATCAGTTGTTGGCGTCCAAAAGGTCACAATGCCTAGCTTTTAGGTCTTTATGCAAGCTACTATCATCAGACGGTTTCACCTACAACAATTATTAGGATTAGATCCGGGCACGTGAGACCTGGGTCGCGTTTTATAAAGTTATAATTTACAATTTTGCTGTTTGCCTCTCTTTCTAGCAAATATGTGCGTGGCGTTAGAGAGGCAAACAGCGAAATTGTAAAATGTAACTTTATAAAACGCGACCCTGGCAACAAGCAGGGATAAATACTTGGCCTTGATGAAGTAGTCACATTGGTTAATTATTAAGTTGTAAGCAAAGTTGCGAAAGTATTGTTAGCCTAGTTGACTGGTCTATCAAGCGTAATCTTCAGTTCCTACAGTATTGTTTAATGAAGTCCTGTTTCCAAGCAATAGGGAAAAACAAAAAGCATTGTTTGTGGTAACTTAGTAATCACCGCGGCGAAGGAAGGCACTGAAGTGGTTCCCAGAAACGGGATAGAATTGTTGTTGAAATAATTTGCTTAAGAACAATATGGCATACCAAACAATTTGACAGATTATAACGTTAGTTTCGAGTATCCAGAGATTTTTCCCAGTTAGGACAGTGGCCCATTTAATAATTTATATTTAGTAAGTAGAATAAATATAAATTATCGTAAAAATATTATAGGCACAGCGAGGTTGATGTACCTACAACTAATATTGGTTGGAAAAGGCATTGACGTCAATGTAGAAGTATTAGCAAAAGAAAACTTATTTGCAAATAACACGCAAACTATTTGAATTTACAATAGAAACCTTGAACTTCACCTAGACCACGAATTCTAGACATTACTGATAAAACAAGTGGCAATTTAGGCATGTAAGCACATGTAACTGAAGCAAGATATGGTAACCTATGTAGGAGGCAAGCAGATATGAAGCGTTTAGTAATTCCTACAGGAATCAATAAAAACAGTTCATAAATATCTTAACTGATCCTCCAGGTTTTACATTGGAAGGATTACAGCATTCACAGAAATTCAAGGTAGGTAGGTACATTCATTAGTCAGGAAACTCAGAAACATCAGTTTAAAAAGCTCAGGTCTTTACGACTCAATTTTTATCCAGATTGCATCAATTGACTCGCACGTTTGGTCCGTTTTGCTGTGAAATTCTCTCATATGCGTAACTATTTTAGACAATATTATTAACATCAACATGTGATCGAGACAACTGTGAGTTCAATACGTGTTCCAATATTAAAGTGACTTTTAGGTTTTCAGATGTACTAAACTGACGGACGTCAGGATCCATATTTGCCACAGGCAAAAAGGTTCATTTAAATAAAAGATAAAGCTAACTACAACTGCAAAAGCCTAATGGAACAAACGTCTGAAAAGTTCCCCTGCCCAACCTAATGAAATTGCAGCTTGCAATTTATCAGGCGTGCTGTCTGGCCAGCGGGGCGGCATGAAATTTGATAATAAGGAAAACGAAGAGAAATTATCTGACGGTATGACGCTTATTAAGTTTTGGTCCTAGTTTAGTAAGCGCGAAGTATAAATTATTAACAGTATAAATTATAACAGTTTGCACATTTTTAAACATAGGGCATGTTTCATCGTCCCCGAATTAAATAAAAGATAAAAAACGTTAGCTGTCCATTTCTTTCATATGCCTTGATAATAAATAATTAATAAGACAATAAAAAAAAACGTACTTAATTTATTGGCAGATGTGAAATATTTATTGTTTAGTCGCAAGTTCTTTCAATCATAATATATTATAATGACTATAATACGAGACGAGACTACGAGTAACATCATAGATATTTGCATACTCAGCAGTCATCCGAAATAGTTTATCTTGGAAGTTAGTTACGTGTTACGTCGCGTAATTGGATGGACTATAATAATTTGTTATTCTGTTCTTTCAGTAACAGTTTGCGGCCTTTGCCCTCAGAAGGCTAGCAGTAGGCCTATCCAGTGGCTGTAAATGTTTTTATATATAACGTGTATAGCGAAAGAGTTTACACCCACAAGATGGATAGACGACCATTCGATGGCAACCACGTACAAGTCGCTAGTTCGGAACAAAGCTTCAGCACTTTGCACCTTAAACGTTGTTGTCGTCGAATATGAAGACGCTGATTGCAAGCCGCTTCTAACCAGTGTACGTGGAGATCCAAAGGTCTATGTTCAGCAGTGGACGATATCTTATGGCTGAAACAATATGATGATGAGCGAGAGAGTTAACTTCACATTACGTCTCTTATTTATTACCCCCCCGGTCCCATATCGAACATACTCAGTTAAGCGAAAGGACTATTGCTAAGCCAGACGCCATTATGTAGCACAACAATGGCAGGCCAAATCAGCTGACATCCTGGCGGCGAGCCAGGGCCCAAAGTTGGGCTTGCGCAGTGAGACCGTAAACAGATTTGTATCGACATCAACGGCATATCACCTACAGTGTTTACTGGAAATTAGGTACCTTTTTTTAGGCAAAGAAATCGCCAAATTCTACTAAAAATTGTTAGAAATTACTTTTTCTCAAACATGCAATGAAATGTTGTAGTTAAGTGCCAAAAAAGTGGCCGGGAAGTAGCTCGTTGGCCGGCAAGTACCGTTTTTTTAATTTTCATTTGACATAGGGTTGTGACCTGGCATCTTGGCTTTTAGCCAATAATTATCTGTAAGTAATATTAGTATAAAAAAAATATTGGCAAATTTTTGCAGTATAATTAGGTATTTAAATTATATAATTTAAATAAATGTATAATAACTACTCAAAATAATATTTAAAAAGCAGTATTATACGGCGCGATCCGTCGGCCCCGATCACTGCATGCGATTAATTGGACTCAACCGACCGCGTCGTCTAATACCGCTTTTTTAAATAAAAAATTTGCAACTTTCAAACAGGTCAATCTTAAAAAAAAAATTAGGTATCGGTGTCGTATTTGACTTTTGTTGTGTTTCAAAGACTTAGTTATGTAGTTGACTTATAATTTCTTAGAAAGAAGATACGTTTTTTTGTTTCATTTCATTGCATGTTTGAGAAAAGCATTATACATACCTCGGCCATGAAGTGACGGGTTGCCGTCCGAATACTATCCGGCCTCGCTTCGCTCGGCCGTCTACATATATTCGTCCGGCAACCAGTCACTTCCCGGCCTCGGTAGTAATGTACTATTTTGTAAATTCAGTAAAAAATAACAGTTTCTTTTTTTGGGGTGTTAATGTAACACCGTGTGAATCATGTCGCAAGTCTCGTTATATGGGTATATGGGGCTTCAAAGGGCTATTTAAATTTAAAAGAAAAATGAGAGTTGTTTTGAAAACTGCTTTGTCTATAACCTTTTGCA
Organism: Thaumatotibia leucotreta; assembly: GCA_025490895.1. Taxonomy (NCBI): domain Eukaryota; kingdom Metazoa; phylum Arthropoda; class Insecta; order Lepidoptera; family Tortricidae; genus Thaumatotibia; species Thaumatotibia leucotreta. Next base: position 10,704 of record JALPQI010017580.1, on the reverse strand, counting down.
TTATCATCTTGTATGCAGTAAATTTTGGCAATACTTTATTTTATTATTCGATTTGTTAACAACATGGGAAATCCGTAAGCCTTATTGGAAAAACGTGGTGTAATGCCTATTAATGAGGCGTCCAAAACTGAAATCGATTCGGTAAGAGAAGGTTCATAGCATTAAGTATAGCTTTCATAGCTTGTGTTTTGATAGACTAGCCATAATCCGTTTATTTACTCACACTGGTGAAGGAACAAAGCACCTACGAGTTAACCTTATAATATGTACGTGGCATGCCGAGGAGTAGGAAATATACTTCGCTTCAGTGAGCAGTTAATCACCTCTTTATGTTTGTGGAAAATCACAATTTTCCTGGACCATCAAAAGGATCTTGACCATTATCCCTTCATCTGTGTTTCTGATCTTTACAATGGATATTGAAATGAAGTCTTAATTTGAATTCAAAATCCATTGCATCACAGCAACCACAGGCCAAGGGTTAAAAGACCTTAAACATTGATCCAATCACGCTCTTAAAATGAGTCAGTCCCGAACAATATAACCGAATAGTTTTAGAGTGTAGCCGTCGTGATTTTCAAATATGTATTTCCAATGTTTACGTTCAGAGTTTCTGAATATTATGATAAGAAAGGACAACAATATATACTCAGTAAAAGTTCGCGGAATAATTTGAATCACTTCACTTCTTAAATTCTCAAGCTATGTGTCAGATCATAGATACTGGAAGTATATTAGATTTTTACAGTTTTATCTACTAGAGGTAGGTAAACTGACGACTCAACTGCAGTAAGTGTCTAGAATCAGGATGATATTGTATTTTTTTATGGCGCTATTTGTACTTGCACTAAAACATTACATTCGCAAATTTTACGTGTTTCTACCACAATATTAATTACAATTATCGGAAAAGTCAATATTGGGCTAGTGCATTGTGCTTGTGACGTCACCCGGCAGTCATTTATTATCGGAGATGACAGCATTACGTCATGTCTATTATTGGGTGTCTTATTGGGGTCTTCCCTTGCGTGCTGAAACTATTGAGGACTAATGGTTGTTCGTGAAAACTCTTCATTAGTGTCATTTTTGTTGTAAAATATACGCTATAGTGGTGTATCTATTTTCGCTGATTTATTGCCTAACTTCTAAACAGAAGCTGTGAAGCTCTATTGTTTGTGTTGAGTTTTCTATCAAATAAGCGTCATGTTTTCCATACACATACCATCAGCATTACCTCAGATTTGTCACTATTATTTCATTCTGATTAGACTTTTACCAATCTAAGTGCATTTACTTGCGTTTTAAAATAATTTTCTCCATTTTTGAAGCTCTGGTGAAGCTTGTTCCTCAAGGACAAAAGCAGCCTCCTAGCTACAAGCGCACAAACGACGATACCCAACACAAAATGCCAACTCCACACTGTACCTCAATATCCCTCTCGGTATAAAAAACAGGATTTACAACACTAAACTAAGCTTGGCACTGGCACCACACACACATTAAACACTCTTGTCGAAATTAACAGCACGTGTTAAAAACGCAAAATTAATTAAAGAAACTCCAGCCCTTTTCCTTCAGCGAGGAAGGAAAAGGTGGATTGTTTTTTTTTTAAAGAGAACGCGTCAGGCTCGCGCCCCGTCCACGCCGGCGACTGGAAGGATCGACCGCCAACCCTAGGGGGAGGCTGCGTATTTGCGCGGGGGGTTCAGACAATATTCTACCTATTTCGTCCAACATACGGTGTAATATGCGACGGTAGAATTTGATTGGCGAAACAATTGAAGCGCGCTTCGATAACGACGCAAGCGCTGAAATTATTCACACTGTTTTGGCGCTTATAGCTCGAGGCTTAAGTACCAGTTTTCTAGAAACGTTTTGGTCGAGGAAAAGCCAGGGCTGGAGCGGTTTGCAGTGAACTTGAATGGGGGTAGTATAAGCTATGGAGGGCGTTGTTTCGAGTCGTGTTCGGGCGCTGTCATTAAGCTTACTTTGTTAGCTTCGCCAATATAAGCATTAGCCTCATGGGGCAAAGATTACTGTGGACACGCTGAAATATTTGGAGTCAGGGGTTGCGGCATCGCCTAATTTTTGATAATACTCGCGAGAGGGGAGAGGACTTATTCGCAGTATTTTACCATTATTATCATCATAGGTAAAGCACATAATTTAAATTCCAAGAGCAAATTGAATACTGATAACATCTCATTATTGTCGCCAAATTCGTCAATACAATTTTCGATATGAATGTTTTCGATTTCGAACAATGGTACGGTTTACGCTCATTCTCTTATTCTCATATATTAACGATTTGTTCAATTCACTTCGGAGTTCTTGTAATTGGGGCGTGTAATATTTTAGGGTCTTAGACAGTTTAATACCTTGTTCATTCAGCTACACTGAAAAAAATGCTAAGTTGGATTTATCAGATCTTTCGTAATTCTAACCGGAAATTAAGGTTGACTGGGTCCTATCACAAATATTTTTTTGATTTTACCAAACTTTTTATGTTGGCATTTTACTAAATTAATTTGGTTGATTACACCAGTTTTTTGTTGATTTCACCAGTTGTTTGGTATAATGTACAATGTTCTTTGTTGATTTAACCAGAACTCTGGTATCGACTTCAACCTTTTTAGTTTTGTAAATTTGATAGCAAGGATTTGTTAGATATATCAAAGTTTCCTCGTAATATAGCCAACCTAAGTCACTTTGGTAAATATTTTTTTCAGTGTACCGTACGAAAGAATACAGGTTAAGTAACAATCATTAACATTCAGATTATGTATAATGCTGTTAAACATACTTGTTAAATTACCTCGCTTCAGGCAAAACCTAGTACTGAACGTGGGCGGGAGATTGTGCAATCAATAATCCGGGTCCAAGGCGATCAAGTGCCGACAGGTTTAGCCTAGATTTGTACAAATCACCTGCAGTTGCTTGAAAAATCGCTTGCTGCTAAACGGATGTGGGGCGATTAGTTATGGACCAAATAAGTCTGTAGAAATTGCTGAGAACAGGCCTTCTTTAGGGCTAATGATTCTGACAACGATGTCTACCCTTCGACTTTTCACGGAAACGTTCGTATTCATATTGCTGGCATTGAAGTAAATTGAGACAAAGATAAATTTGGACGTTTCTGAGAAAATACCAAGAACAAAAATCGTTACCTAGCTTTTTTAATGGGGATTACCACTATTGGAGATTGGGGAAGGAATATTAAACCCTTAAGAAGAAAGCAGCTGTCAGAATTCTTTTTCTTTAATGCTCCATGTCTATTTCTCCGGGAAATCTAATTTCCTGAACGCTTTGCCCTTTATTTCTGGGGAGTGCTTCCCCTAAATATCTTTCCTTCTTGCATGTGCTGAAAAATTCGGTATGAAGTGTATTTTATACAGCTGTTTCATCAGATTGATAAATTAAATTACAATCGGATCACTGTTACAGATTTGCCAAAATTATAACAAAACTTTATTACTCTGTAACATTGCAAATATATTAAATTTCCAACTGTACATAATTTTTAATATTCACCAGCCTTCCCAAATTATCATTTATGAAGCCGAAGTTGATACGAAAAATGTATTAAATTCAAGGCACGCTGCTTCATAGGAAACGGCGACCAATGCATACGAAATTAGATAACAGAGAATCGTTTCGTTATGATCGATTGGTGATCAGTATCTAAATTATTGTAAGTGTGAAGCCATGAGGATTGGTGTCAAATGTGATGGCAAAACAATTTATATAACTGATGATCGTTATATGGATTGGAATTCGTAAACGTTGGGTTTATTTATGGGAACCAGTAAGCTTTATTTCAGACTATCCTTAGTATCTATTGCTAACCCATAAATTATAAAATTACATGAAATGTACGATTTACTTTGATTTCGCCTATTGGCCGCTGTGAATTTTTCAGCGACCGTGATCGTATCGCCACCAATACAGAATTACATCAAGCACATCAGAGCTAGCATTTGATAAAAAAACAAATCAGAGCGTCTCATTTTTGAGTCTCCTGCGAAGCATTTTTCGTATCAACAAAAAGTCCAAGCCAGACCCAGGGGCCTTTTAACCCTTAAATGCATGATTTTTCCTTTTCGTTCCAAAAATAAAATTTCACCCTAAATATGTCCACAGATTTTTTTTCTATTTTTAAAATTTTTTTAAAATAGAAAAAAAATCTGTGGACATATTTAGGGTGAAATTTTTACTACTAATCAAAAATCTATACATCATACATTATGCATGTTTCGCAAAATCGTGCATGATAAAATATGCAGAAATTGTTTATTTTTAGATAGAAAAGTATAATAAGTTCAGTAATTGTAAAATCGTTATGATATTAATTACAAATTCCAATAAAAAATAATTTCTTACTTAGTTAAAAACCGCTAAACGCACACAAGGAAAGCAAATTTCCGCCACCTTGCTTATAAACACATGTAGGTATTTTTAATACAGTTACGCCAACGAATCAGTAATAAGTTTGAAAGTTCATTAAATTTCCTTGCAAAATCACCCTTCAGAACATAATATACATATCTAGTTTTTAAACACCAACTACGTTTTGGTTATGTACGATACATCGTACACCATGCATTTAAGGGTTAAAGGTAATCCTTTACATTTCTCAAGTAGACATAGTATAAGTAAATGTAATATCGACGAACATCCAAAGTAGTAAATATCGAACATCTGTCTCCAATGAAAGGTAAATGAATGCAAATTAAACTGAAGAACTATCTATACATCACCGACGAATTGATTTGTATACCATGGTACTTTTTTCAAACGAATGTATTGGATTTTGTACCGAACCGCCGCGCCGACACACCCCTCTCAGTATGCTATGCATATCTTGTTTACGGAACTAAGCGCTAAAATAGCGTACCAGTCTACGTTACAGTTCCTCTTTTCTTTATTTTTCGCTAACGAGTTCGGCCCTACCATGTAGACTAGTGGAGTTATTTATTCTGTCTGGGTACGATTTAATTGATAAAAGTCTGGCTGAGCTAATGAAAGGCGTAAAGAAAAAACTGTGGTCATAAGCCAAAGTCAGATATAAGTTAACAAGGGCCAAACCTTTTTCGTATTCCTATATGAATTTGAATGAAAGTGTGGTTAAAATTGCTGAAAAGCCGCCGCGGTGGATTGTCAAAAAAAATTGTCTTTTTCAAATTATTCGTTCCGCGTCTGTGAAAATTGTGGTACCATAAAACCACCAAACCATAGAGACATCGGTTATACGCTAATTCTGGCGCCAGTTAAGTTCATCGGTGCTATTGTTTGCTGACTGATCTGATGCAATTTTGAACTCTTGTCTTTGGACTTATGTGAGACTGAGAGAAAATGACTGACCGTCTGTCTAACCGCTGCCTGCCTGTCATAGACCAGTAGGTACGTAATTCCACTATGGTCCACAACTTCAATCCCAAGTATCCCAACCTTACTTTTAATTTTGTCAAGTTTTTTTAATAGTTTATGTAGAGAGTTTGCCTTGGAATAGCATTATGAATATAACATTTACGCCTAACTGGAGATATTTGGTTTGCTTTTGAACCATACTTGGGAAGTTTTTGAAGGCAGCGAAGATGGACTGATCATAAAATATTTTCTACAACGGTCCAATGGAGCATTTACACTGCCGAACTTCGAGATCCCCGTCCGCTAAGTCGCGAACATATTCCCCGCTGCGCCAATGGAAGCCGCATTACCGTTAATGCACATGCACGTGTATCGAGCCACGTGTCGTATCGACCCGGCCTCCCCTTTCCTCGAGGTTATTCATGGACTCCGTATAACGAAAACTTGGGAATATATTTGATGTCCACTAGTTGTACCTACATTCTAAGTACTTATAAGTATTATTAGTTGTAATTTGTTATGCTATAGGCCCCATTAGTAGTGATGTGCCGTGGGAATATTCCCGGGAATGGGAATATTCCCTTTGGGAATAATCCCGGGAATATTCCCTTGTTCCCGGGAATGTTCCCTAAACTGGGGAATATTGCAATACAGATTAGGCAATCAAAAACTAAATTAAGTTCGTTAATTATGAAGCAAAATGACTGTCACAAAAAAAACTCGTTTTTTTTTCTTACTAGATATACATAATATATTATTATGCGTTACATAGGTACTTAATTTGAGCATTTGTTTGGATCACAAAGTCGTTCTTTTGGCTATGCATTTTGTGTTTTGCGGATATTATATTTCTATCTCTTTCATTCAATATATAGGTTATCTCCCTTCCTCTAACACCGCGCGTGGTGCTTTCGTCCAGTCTTCTACCGTATCTAGTGCTATTAATACGTGATTAGATGTGCTTGAGTCATAAGGCCTAAAAGTAAAGTGTTTGAACATTTCACTACTCATACAGTGAACAATAAAGTGACGTATTTTTGCAAGTACTGTAATTTTGTCTATTTATTCAAAAATGCAACAAAATTCGCCTGTCATTTAGGTAAATGCCCCAAAACACCTCGTGATGTTCAGTGTGTTTAAAAAAAAAATGATTCCATCAATGCCTTAAGTAAATCATCGGCATCACTGGCATCAGCACATGGCGAATCTAGTTGTTCTTCAGCTGCTTCACTTCACACTGAATATCAAGAGTCAAGCCGAGACTCTACTATGACGTCTGTGACTGATATCACAGATAATTCGAGTACATCGATGAGCAGCATGAGCACTGCATAAACAGTAAAAACAGTTGCCTTTAGTTTTACTAGCAAAGATGGAAATATTCCCGGGAACATTGGGAATAAACTTCGGGAACAATGGGAATAAACCCAGGGAAAATTGGGAATAAACCCAGGAACATTGGGAATTTACTTTCGTAGTCGAGTTTCAGTGCTTAATGTCTCAGTAAATATTTCAATGCATAACGCTTTAATGTAATCTTCGATCATACAATATGTAAATCTACACACTTTCAAAACTCCTCAATGTTCCCTATGTGAGGGAATATTCCCGGGTTTATTCCCGCCTGGGGAATATTCCCGGGAACGGCACATCACTACCCATTAGGTATCACTGCATGAGAAAAAAAAGAAGCCTTCTTGGCGCTATACAGTGGGAGTGATTCTGGACACGATTAAAAAGGGAAAATATTGATGTCCCTGCTAAATTAAGAACGCGCTTGGAATGGATGGACTAAAGTCCAGAAGGTTCCAGCTTCTAACAACCTTATACATTCCCGGTTTAAATTAACTCTTGTGCTTTTCTGGAAGAAAGCATGATATTGAACGCAAACCTTGGATCTTCAAGGTTCTTGGCACGCGTGCGTATTTTACATTTCTTTTAGTTAAGTATTTTACATTTCTTTTAGTTAAAAGATGTAATACTGGATGGAGGGGGAATTAAGTTCGGGTGGGTTGCTCGGAAATATTATGGTGTTATAAAACACATAAACCGATGTTAACTGCACTTTACTACTCAATCAGCAAAGTGGTTTTTTGGAATGGCTATTATACACGTAGTTTACACTTAGAATTGGAAGTTTTCTATGCGCTGGTTTGTTTCTTTTGATTAGTCAATATTTAATAAGTTTTTACATAATAATCTAATAGATTACTGTTCTCTGACAACATTTTGCAATAATATAAATGAGACTACTGGAGACGTAAGGTCCAGTCGCACAACTGCATAGCCAAAAAAGCCTATAATAATTATCGCCCATCAGATAGCTTGCATAGTTTACAATGCGATTGAATCTATCAATCACAACACGCTATACGCGCACACTTAGAGGCAAGTACTTTTTGCACTTGAGTTTCGCTGGAAAATGCGCAATGCGAAAGTTTTAGGCGTTTCTTCTACGCACAGCTGCTATAAACAGTTGATTATGACTCTTAGTTGTAGTTAAAATTAAGAATTCCTAAGACGTCAATATGCCATGTCTAATGAACGAGATACCATGCGATGCACGCGAGAGTGAGGGAATTGAATTTTTCTCGCACTCCGCGTTCTATCTGTTTAACGCCTCGCTGGTTCGAGATGGTTGGTTCCCTTAGGTTTTGCAAGTTTGTGCGAACCAGTGGTATGAGACCCCCGGGAGGAAACTATGTATATCATCACAACTTTGAAAATGTCCTCAAGGACACTCTTCAATTAGAATTGCCTTAAAGCACATTAGAAAAACATCACTCCAGTGAGTACTGAAATGAAAGATGACAGTGGACTGGAGGTGGAATTTATGCGGAGTTCGATACCTAGAATTCAGGTATGTATTCTGTGGCCATGCCAGGAGATTCACCGGAGATAATCACTTTGAGGAGAATCATTATCGTCATCAGCATCAAGTAGGTATATAAACCTCTTTTTTTGAAAAATACTTTTACATACCATTTTAAGTAGTCAACTTATCCTCGACTATTTCTTATGGGACAACCAATTTTCATATTTTCGACGTCAACCGTAGTTGATCGATAATTATTTTAGATTTTCGCGGTAGAAGACCTCAGAAGACTTACTACGAAAATATTTTTTTTTTTTGTTATTTGAACTTCGGTATTCGCATATTTCGAAGGTTTGTCTCTCTCGCTCTAATGATGTCTTCGTTGGAGTAAAGTGACAGACAAATCCCCGAAATTTCAAAGTTAGCGTTAGGCCTTCAGAGACGCACGAGCCCCAAGACTCGTCCGTAAGTAACGCGACTGGAATCAGCTCTACACGAAAAGGGCAGACAGAGAAATACACTTCTACTTTACACCGTATTCTGTTGTTATAAAGTTGAAATAGTAGTGAATTTTCAGCTTGTCTAATATCGTTCGGGGGTGGCGAGACATCTGTGGGGCTTTTAGGTTGCTATCGGAATTATAATTGACTACTATCGATATACTTCGCTATAGGTATTTGAATTTTGGAAGGTGCATTGAATATTTTAGGAATTTCTGCTAATTCTTTCAAAGCGTACAGCTATCTAATAGCAATCGGTAAATCGTAGCTTTTTATGGGATAGGATCGGTCGAACCGATGGTATGCAATAGCCATGGACACAAGCTGGACCACAAGGACATGGCAAGAATTCCAAATTGGAATAAACATTTTACTTGAAGGTTTGAAGGTCGTATATGTCCCATGTATGTATGTGCTTGAAGCGAGTTGAGTTAAAGGGTTTATAGTATACACGGTGCTCGTGAGTATTCCGAAAGATTTTAATGCTGAATTCCTGAGCATATTTAGAGTATTTAATGTTATAAAAATTTCCTGGATTCGGCTTGGTTCCAGAGATAATTAAACTTTTTTCGAAATAAAATTTTCGACGTAACTCGTCATAAAACTTATTTTTGATTACAATGCTACCACAATGTGTTCTAATATTACCACACCTTTTGCCTGACAATCAAAAAATAGGTAAGAATAGATTTGACAAAAAACCTGTCCCTAAAAAAATTATTTAAAATATTTATTTCGTGGAATTTCACATTAGGTCTCATAATATTTTTTGTTTATTTTGATGTCTAGAATGCATACTTAAAATCTTTCGCAATGCTCGCGAGCACCGTGTATAGTATAATATGGCAAACCAGTTTGTCAGTTAATAGAAACCAGAAATAGTATATCCATCCCTCTTTTTGGGTGGCAATATTAGCATAAGAAGGAGCATGATCAGTATGATTCTCTATGACTATGCACGAAAGAGAAAAATCCTGGTCAAACGTGAATAACGTAACCGGGCGGAGTAGGCGCGCATTTCACAAGTGTACGGCAAGCCGATCGGCTCCTCGAGGACGCGGACGGCTCCGGTCGGACTCACCATCGAATAGCTTCTACCATACATAATGTGGCACGTTGAAAGTGCGCTCCGACGCGGCCCGATTTCAGCCAGTCGGTACAGCACAAACATGCAATTGGAACCTTAGGCCTTTCGAGAACTATGTCAAACTGACGTTAGAACACTAATAGTATTTTAGGGAATTAAACACTTTATGTTCAAAATAAAGCTCTATTAACCTTGATTAGGTTTTCACAAATAAGTCAGGATATTAGCACAGATTACACAAGACACGAATTAGCACACGTCCCGTTACCGCGCCGCTTGACAGAATGTCTAAGCGAGCGACGTTCCCGCGTAAAGTGACAGTCATGTGACAGAGCTGTCAGTCATGTTCAATACACAGTTAAGACGTGATGAGACTGGACCCGACAGTATGATATCTCTTATTAAGTACTTATTTTGACATTGTTCTAAAGCCAACTTCCAAGTTCTCATTGGTTGAGAGTACATGAGACTAATAGAATAGTATCTTAAACTTTGTTCTGTGTCCCAAACCTCTAAGGTTATCAAAGTAATTTCAAGCATAACTAACTCTAAACATTCAACAAAGTTTGCCCCGCCAGGCTAGATGCCTAGATAATTGATTAAATTAGTAGGTAGATAACTATTAATTAGTATTTTGCGTGCCGTTCATAATTATGTACATTCCTGTAATGCAGCCGTTTTGCTATTAGCTGCCATTAAAACCAGTTTTGATGTACAACATCGTCAACATCACACCACAGAAAACAATCAACGTATCAACAATAACTAAAGTCAATGTTATCCGGAATATCCCTCTAGCAATTATGTACCTTGGCATCCTTATCTTGTCCAGGGTATTAGAAAGAGATGGGGTGTGGCAACGATTTGTAGTCAGAGCTAAGCTCAGAGGGATTATTATTGTGAGAAGATTAGATTTGCTCCCCTGACTGCACGTT
>JALPQI010017579.1:0-27554 GCA_025490895.1 Thaumatotibia leucotreta | reverse complement strand
TCGTCCGCGTGGAATCCCGTGATTTACAAATGTAAGCGTGGTGAAACATCCATTTTAAAGCCTTTGGATGTTGTGAGTGTTGTGTGTAGACCTAGTGACAACCCTAGCCTAGAAGTGAATAATCAAGATCAAGTGCGGGTAGTTCGAAAAACCCGCGCAGCTCGAAGGTGTTGATACATTCTCTCGCCAGTCTGCCTGCGACCACGGGTGTAACGTCATGCCCGAAACGTCAGGATATAATTAAACGTAAGTTTACGCGATTAAGACCCGTTTGTCTTTAAAATATGAGTGATAATCGTGAAAGTTTAAATCAATATAATGAACTGTACCTCATTGAATAGAGAGCATTACATATATAATTAAGAACAAATGTACATATATAACATATCCCTTGTACAAGTAGGAGTACCTACTTAGTCGTACCCACATGTTCGTAAAATATCGAAATGAAATGTGCGTGAAATATCGTGGTTCCCTGCAGATTGAAGTGTCAATTATTGAATACCAAATGTTTTTTCCTCCTGTTGAATTGCGATTTCAATTATTACTTAGCTGCGAAAAATCATACAAAAACATTTCCATTTCCACTTCCCATTTTAACGAGTACTTGACTTATTAATATTTTGTACACGTAAAATATTTATGCAACCTTTTTTCAGGCGGTTTATTTATTCGCTCGCAATACAACGAATGAAACTTTAATGGCTTCTGGATCCAGCGCCAAATCCCCGCTTACTTAAATAAATCTGAAATTGTTCCTGTTCGTAGGTTGTTTTATTACTAAAGTGTGAAACAGTAAAAAATATTCAATTTTTATTTAGTAGTTAGTAGTAGCATTAAATAGGCGGCCGCTTAGTGATGGCAGTAAGAATACCTAACGCCTTACAATGAACAAATGAACTTTCACACGATACGATAAAAAAAACGGCAAATCTGTTCTCCTTGAACACATTTTTCAATTTTTTTCACCTGTAGATTTATTTGGGGCGAATTACACAACTATAAATAACACTACGTGTAATGTATAGCAGTTTTTTACTACCACTTGTGACAAAAATATGAGGACGTTTTTTTAGCAAGCATTCGCTCATAATCATAAATCCAGATCAGCCGTAGTCTAGACAAATAGTGTAATATCTCGAAGTCTCTCGGGACGCTTTGTACTGAAAATGTGACTTGAAACGAACGATGCCTGAGTGAAGCGGTTTGAGATAGAATGTTACTTACATTTGTATTCGAAATATCTCGACTTTGAGTCGGATATTTTCACGATTTCAATTCAATGATTTTTATAAACTTCATCATCATCAGTCTTTTTCAGTCTGCTGGACATAGGCCTCTCCTTGGGAAGCGAGTTGGCGATAGCTATAGTGTCCACTATAATCACGCTGCTGCCAATCATCAATCTTCAACAACCGTATGGCCAGTGATACTTTAACCCCTTAGCCGACGCTTGCGATAAACGGGAACAGTATGGAGTGGTGACAAAAAAATAAGATTACTGTCGATGTCGTCACCACGCGGCCAGTCTGTGCATTATATATACGCTGGTATATATATTTTATCATCATCAATATCATCATATTTAAATCGTTTTTCTAAGCATTTTCACGGCAGGTAGCATGTGGTCGTGGTTCTCTAGTCAACATATGCCGTTATTCATAAACCGCTCATCAAACTGCAATTAGCTTATTCCTTGTTATTTAAGAAAACAACTGCCATATAAATGACATTCTAACTTATAAGATACACTAGAATCTAATAATTGTGCCGATGCTAATACTTATACTGTCTAGAGTCACTTAAAGAAACTGATTTCTAAAGACGGACAAGTATTATATACAATCACTTACATCTTTTTAGGATACTAAACTTAACATGATGTGTTTGTTTTGTTGTACTATTTATAAGTAAACTGCTTCACCCTAGTAGGGTCCATATTTGTACAGTCGACGTCAAAGATATCATTACAGTTTAGGCGCCATAAATATATTTACACGGCCTTAATATCAAGGCAATAAAGTCGTGTAAATATATTTTTGGCACCTAAACCGTAACGATATCTTTGACGTCGACTGTACATACAATCTCTAAACACCTCTGTTAAATACGTACCATGGTGGCATTATGATTAAAAATAAAATTAAAAAACATACATTTTCGTTATTTCAGAATTTTAAATGGAAAAAGAAATAACACACTGAAATGGATAAAGTTTCATGTTTGCGAAGTAATACGTTTCTCTCTACCGCTGTACAAAGTTTTTGCTATTTCAGTAATGTTGCGTACATTTTCCCAACACGTCACTTATCATATAATTCAAACAAAAGCAGCAATTGTTAAGACATTAGTCCGCGTAGTCCGAGTATCGAAAGCAATCCCCTAAAATCCCCCAAATCCTTCTTAAACTTCCGCTATCCCCGGCAAGCGCCAGTGTTTTGTCAAAACAAAACCGCGCAATTGTACCGTTTTTCATTCCGTTTGGGAAGGTCGGAGGATTCATTGTTCACTCACAGTGCTTTGATTAGCCTTGCACCCTTCATTTTTATGCACAAACTTTTATTGTGGAATGTGAAAGGCCGAAAGAATCGCGGCGTGAATAATGAAAAGACAATTTGCGTTGACGATGCGAATCCTCGCGAGTTCAACGGACGGCGGGGACAGGCGGTGCGGCGCGCCGCGACACGGCGCGTCTCTGCTAGCCCTGCAGCCATTTAGATGAAAAGATTGACTGGTATTCAGATTCTCAAAGATGTTTTGAATGTACGGTCGAGGAAATTGAATGTTTAGCAGTTTATGGCTCACTTTACGTTGGAAGTGCTTAGTATATACAATACAACCAATTTAACTTTTGTCAGCCTCCGTAGCCTAGTTGGTAGTTACCCTGCCTACGAAGCTGGAGGTTCCGGGTTCGAATCCCGGCGAGGGCATTATTTGTGTATTTATTTATCACAAATATTTGTTCCTTGGTCATGGCTGTATATGTATTTAAGTATCTATATGTATCTATCTATTATATATTATATATCGTCGCCTGGTACCCGCATCACAAGCCTTAATTGAGCTTACCGTGGGACTAGGTTGATTTGTGTAAGATGTCCCAAGATATTTATTTATTTATTTAACTTGAACCGCAAACTGCTTAATATTCATTTTCCTCGACTGTACAATCTATCCACTAACCTTGCTAAAGAACTAAATACTAATATTTACTTATATTTGTCACAGACGTTAGGTATGGTTAGTAGCAGTGCTGTAAATTATCTGAACATGTACTTTAATGCCATGACAATAAGGCCTACTCAGAGGGTTGTGAGCACCCTGAACACTCTGATAGATCTGCTTGCAACTGTATCTAGTTTATTGGTATATAGAATTATAAGCTTTGTTGATTTTTTTGAATGGATAGTATAAAAAATACCGATACGGCTGTGGATACAAAATATCATTTTTATATAAATGAATATAAAATTGTAAGATTTCTGTAATAGTCCATAGTTACTATTTTTTTTGACTATAAGAATTGCCTAATAATACGAGAGAGTAAGTACCTAGCTGGAAATAGTTGTGTTTGAGCCGATTGTATAAATGTATAATGGTTAAATGTGTGACTTTTGGTTACTAACTAACATTTTTGATATAAAGTTCGTAGGTATTTTTGTACAATAACTTCCTCCTCTAGTTTATAGTTTCAGAGACTTTTCCCCTAATTCATAAATGCTTTCTAACTTAACAAGCCGCTAAGTATTGTTTGTCTCTTTAAGTCTTCTCAATATATCCACAAGAGTAAAAGAAACAAACAATACTTAGCGGATTGCTAAGTTAACAGACGTTTATGAATAAGGGGGTTAGGTTAGAATAGGTCTGTAGAAATATTAAAATATTATCGAACCTCACGTATTTAAGTCGATGATTGCTCGACATGTTTGTAGAAATAATGTTGGATGGAGGACTACGAAGCGTAGGGATCGTACGCAAGCGCGCTAAGGCTTCAGCCCCCGCCCGCCCAGCCACGGGCAGACCTCGCGCGAGGGCGGCCGCACTCCGGCCCAAGCGCCCGTGAATCGATACCCACATTACCCACAATCGAGTCAGTGCCAAAACACTCGAGTGATCGACTGACTTTAAAGGATTCCATCATGACAACGAATTTTATTTAGTTTTTTTGTGAGTGAGTGTTTACAAGTGCCGAGTTTGAAGTGAGTATTTTTTGTAAGATTTGGATTTCTTATTTTGATTTTTTCGAGTAACATTATTGTTTATCCTATACCTATAATAAATATTTTGAAATATATACCAGTAGCCATATTATGGCCAGGATTTTATCGTCTGTCGTTGCGAATAAGAGGACTGTCGCGTTCTAATGAAGCATACTCGTAAGTGCAAAAATGACAAACGTCACGATACGCGATAAAGACTAACATTCGGTCCCCTTGGCGTAAAAGCTTTATTATTTCTGTCACATGGAAAATAAGCTTTAATCCGTCGTACCATTTTTGCGAGAATTAAGACACATTGTAGGTAATATTATTTGCATGTACAACGATTTATGCAACAAGGACATACCATGTTAAGCATAAACTTAGTATCCTGAATTGGTATAGTTACGTTTTTAGGGAAGTGCCATTTATGTTATATTTAAGCATCATTTATGGGTCATCGTTTTTAGAACAGGTACCTACTGTTTTGCATTTTATTTCGTGTTTCCGTAAAATAAATTAGAATATACATTAAGGCATTTTTAACTATGAAAGTACGGGCATAAAACCAATCTTGACTGATAAAATTACTTAAAATATATAAATTAAAACCAATCAATCAGATAAAACCCTTTAGTTGTATCACATATTAAACTCCTTTCGATGTAGGATGTAGGTACACCGTATGCGTTCAGAAAACCTTGAAATATGCATAATTCTATATCACATACATTTAATGATAACCTACGAATGACTATATAAACTATATAAAGTCAAATGATTGTAACGTTGACGTATACATACTAAAACTACTTACAATATAATTATTTTTCTGTCGTTAAGAAAAGTACTCGCAGATAAGTAGGTTGTAGGTATAATGGCAGAAACAAACCACCACTCGCCACCACAATAAATATTAGTATTTACCATAAGCCCGCAAATTTTTTCATACTACAATTAAAATAAAAATTGATTTAAATTCATTAGCTTTGTACAATCTGTATTTTGTCTTAGAGACTTGGAAGTATCCCATTTAGGGCTTGTCTAACAGATGAGGATTGTAATGGAATTTCATGAAAAGTAATCACTTTGTTATGATTGGCTTAAGTGGGTCCCCGGCATCGTGGCTTTCGGCCATCCAAAAAAATTAACAGCAGAGTTCGGATCAGCTGCATGCTTTGTTAATAAAATAAACATTGATTGTTTTATTTTCCTTTCATTGCATGTTGGGAAAATCACTATACAAACTTCGGCCTCAATTTTTATCTGGCCTGCTAGCCCTTATTACCCGGCCTCTGCAGTACGAGTAATTTCGGAAAAAATAGGACCGCTGGAATGAATCGCTAAGTACAACACTATACGTTGGCTTGGAACAAGAATTTGCGGCGCTATCATTCGGGCTACTAGCATTTAGACACATGACACCATTCAAACCTGTAGGCTTATGATGGTCCGGTTTATCATTGTTGCTATCACGCTCTAACAAGTATACGAGTGGGAAAGTGACGCGTAGCACGATAACGCCTTCATGACCACCATTAGGCACCTGCAGCGAATTTGTTTGGGTTTGATCACTGAAGGTGCATGCAGACCAAAAGAGCATTCGCTGTTCTATCCCCCTACTCTACGAAATTCGATCGTTACACGAAACGTGATTCGTTGATTTCGTAGAGTGGGGGATAGAACAGCGAATGCTCTTTTGGTCTGCATGCACCTTGAGCAGCCATACGAACTAATCTGCATTCCTACTACCTCTACAGCGTGTGTATTTGATACGGGCGAATATTTTAGTGGCGATTACTATCGGACCTAGGGAACCTATTTACATAAATTTATTTTAGAAATTAAGGGTTTTTTTTTTTCATACAAAATAATTGAGCCCGCAATGTATTGCATCCACTGGTAGCCACATTACTTAAAGTAGACATAAGTATCTAAACGTCATACGAGTCTCATGTCAGTTGGCCGGCATACATTGCTGCTGGGTTGCACTTTAGAAAAATCATTACACCTAATCAACAACAAAATTTAACGAAATGGTTATCTTATACGACTCGTAGGATCAGATATTATAGCTGGATTAATTGTTCGCCCGTATCAAATACCCACGCTGTATAATTATGTATTACAGGAATGTGATTTATTTTTATTTGATTTTGTTCAAGTATTATTAATTATGTTTGTGAATAAATTATCATTACTAGATTTCAATCTTCGTATATCAGGTAATTTTAAAAGTGGATGTCCTTAGGTCCTTGCTTTATTACTCGTATATAATTACAATGTTTAACAGTTACATTTGTGAGGTCATAATAAAAAGATACCTAATTCTAATTCTCTTAATGATTGCACTAATGAATCCTATGCGTAGTTTAATGTATCGTCCGTATTATATTTAATTTACACACTACATTTTGTTGCCATACCATTATATCCACATGAAAACTACGAATTATTGTACAAATGACTTAGATTTTGGTCCTATAACCAAATCCTTCTCTTAGCTGGGGTCAGAAAGGTTGTGCCCGACGTTGATTGATGAAACCGTTATGACGTTACCACAGAGCATAACAAGTTCTCCTTTTCATTATGAAAACAAGGGTTTACTTTGTCATTGACTTGATTAAATTTGTTTATTTAAATATCATTCGCATCGGTATTTTCTAAAATAAAAAAAAAACAAAAGCCAACAAAAAAAGAGTTTCAGACAGTATAGTTCAAGAGATATTATTTGACCGACTGTTATCTTACTTACGACCTTTTGTTTTGCGAACACTTACTAGACAATCAGCAGAAAAGAAAAGGTCGTAAGAGAGATAAGAGTCGGTCAAATAATATTTCACGAACTATACCTGCACTACTTAGAAATACTCGACAGAAAAAGTTAAAATACAGTAAGCTCATAGATAAATACAGGGTGTTATAGAGCCACTGAAAACCTTGAACGGGGTGATTTGGTAGGTTAAACTGAATAACTTTTACTATGAAGCAAACCCAGAAATTTAAAAAAAAAATTTGCCCTTTTCATATAAAATGTCGTGATCAATCGGTCAAAATGTATGAAAAAGACAATTTTTTTTAGATTTCGTGATTGGCCCCATATTAAAAGTTGTTCAGTATAGTTATAAGATGAAACAGTTTTTTTTAATGGGGTAAGACAAAAATCTATCAGTAAACGCTGTGCCAGAAGGACCACTTTTTGTTTTACCCCCATTAAAAAAATGTTTCATCTTACCCCACTTTACCTAATGTCAGGGACTAGCACATCTTTCCGGCCCGAGTGAGAGAACTGACATGAACTGACAGGCGAATCGGAATTATTATGTATAGTTCGGGAAATATTAAGTATTTGATCGACTGTTATCTCACTTATGACCTTTTGTTTTGCGAACACTTACTAGACAATCAGCAGTCGAGCACTTTTCTATTGTTAATGACGCAAAACAAAAGGTCGTAAGTGAGATAAGAGTAGGTCAAATAATATTTCCCGAACTATACCTGCACTACTTAGAAATAGTCGACAGAAAAAATTAAAATGCAGTAAGCTCATAGATAAATATAAATGAGCAATTTAAGTATGGTAAGGCGGGGTAAGATGAAACAGTTTTTTTAATGGGGTAAGACAAAAAGCTACCAGTAAACGCTGTGCCAGAAGGACCACTTTTTGTTTTACCCCCATTAAAAAAACGTTTCATCTTACCCCACTTTACCTAGTGTCAGGGGCTAGCACATCTTTCCCGCCCGAGCGAGATAATGTACGAAGTGACATAAACTGACAGGCGAATCGGAAATATTATGTACTAGCCCCATATTTGTCAGATTTGATCATAACTAACTGTATGGCCTAGCCAAGGTGCCATTCGGCAATCACATACGATAAGCGATAAGTAGTAAATGTATTAAAATGACAGATTCGAACGAAAAATCACGTAACTATAATGTATGAAAATCGTCACGTGACTTTATATTCCAATCTGTAATTCTCATAAATTTATTACCTTTAGCTTATCGCATGCGATTGACGATGGTATCTTGTCTAGACCCGTCGGTAAAGCCTGACAACTTCGTATTTGGCAATAAGTACTCTTTGATATCTGATCAGACTAGGTTATTTTCTCCATACAAAAAGAACGGTTCTTTTTTCGTTCTTTTTCGTTCTTCGGTATATAAAATGTAACTTAGAGTAATTATATTGAAAAATATGATATTGTATATTACATAAAATATTAAGCAGTACATAAAAGAGATTTTTTTTAATATTGGGTTATTTCGAGGTTTTTGTAAAATACCGGTTCCGGTTCCTGGATCAGACGTTGAATGTCATCGAATATCACCGATGTAAACAAAAAGAAAATGTATCGCGATTTAAACGATTTTATCATAAAAATGCCAAAAAAGATAGCAAAAGAGGCACGAAAAATCATCTTAAATAAAATGAAATATTTAAACCAAAGATTAAACCAAAGAATGTATTGTATTCTGGTTATTTTCCGCAACTCAACATTGAACGGGCCCATTTTGCATGGTCCCAAACTCCCAACATTGAATCAATACTTATTGAGAACTTCACATACACCCTTGAATTTCCTCGCGATGTTTTCCTTCACAGTAAAGCAGTTATGAATATCAAATGATACGTCGTTCATAAGTTTTTTTAAAAACATATTGGCACGACTGAGCCCACGACTGCTGACTTGCTGAGTAGCAGCCGTGCATTTTACCACTCGAACAGACGAGCGCTTAAATAAATAAATAAATATCTGGGACATCTTACACAAATCGACCTAGTCCCACAGTAAGCTCAATTAAGGCTTGTGATGTGGATACCAGGCGACGATATATATAATGATATATACATAGACAGCCATGACCAAGGAACAAATATTTGTGATAAATAAATACACAAATAATGCCCTCGCCGGTATTCGAACCCGGAACCTCCAGCTTCGTAAGCAGGGTCACTACCAACTAGGCTACGGAGGGTGACAACCTTATTAGGTATAACTACCTATTGCGAAAATTTCATTAAATTTCTCTATCTTTAATAGTTTTAGATTCTCCCAGCTGAACCATTTGGATTAATCATCTGGTATCACAGTAAGGCCCCCTTTGCTTAAATTAGAGCGGAAATACAAGAGAGACCGTCTTTTGAAGGTACCTTTAGCTAAATGACAGTCGAGATACCATCCTCTGTATTTACTCAACTACGTAACGTAGGTACTAAGTGAGCGTGAAATGGACAAATGTATTCGGTGATAAGGGGTGCTTACTCGTGCTTCATACCTAAACAGTTCTATATAAATATTATCTGAGTACGTATTTGTAGTTACAGTCGGGTTCAAAATTGCATATAATTATATAATATATAATTATATATTATATAATTATACAATATATATAATAAAATATAATTTTAACTAACATTTAAATATTTAGCAAACAGGTTACTCACGTAATGTAAGGCGATAATTGCTCGACATGTTTCGATCCATTTAGAGGATCCTCATCATGGAGTAACCGCGCCCAAAGCCCGACCGTGTACAGTCGACGTCAAAGATATAATTACGGTTTAAGTGCCAAAAATATATTTACACGACTTAATTGCATTGATATTAGGATCGTGTAAATATATTTTTGGCACCTAAAGCGTAAAGATATCTTTGATTTTATTGATATTAAAATATACCTAATTATAAATAAAATTACTAAAACAAACTAATTTATACAACTTCGACAAATTAAAGAACTTTATAGAAAAACTTACATATAAAAATATATTTAAAAAAATTGAATTTTGTTAATTACATAAAATAACAAGTGCGAGTCGGACTCGCGCGCAAAGGGTTCCGTACCATTATCAATTTATTATTAAAAAAATACAGTTAAATCAACCTACCTCAAAAACTATAGGAGATAATTTAATCAAACCAAAAATCGTTGATAGTGTTTATTAATGTGCATAACATTTTTTTTTTTTTGTATCGTGTAGTTTAAAAAATAGAGGGAGGGGGATACATTTTTCAGACTTTGAGAGCTGATATCTCGAAACGATTTGCTTAAATAAAAATGAGATTTTTTTTTATCCCTCAGTTACATGTATGGAGGGCCCCCACCCCAATGGTTTTTTTTACAATTTAGTATCATAATCCTGTAGCGGTTCATACAACACATATTCTACCAAATTTCGTTACTGTAGCATTTATAGTTTCCGAGTAAATCGGCTGTGACAGACGGACAGACGGACAGACGGACATGACGAATCTATAAGGGTTCCGTTTTTGCCATTTTGGCTACGGAACCCTAATAAAAAACGATTCCCTCATCGAATCAATTTAGTTACAATATTAACTATTGAAATATTCTTCACAGCCCATTCAAATATTCAAATTGCATGAATGAATAGAAACGAAGCACCTATAAAATACTCAGAACAGTTCTCGTAGTACCCTAGCCCACTAACCCAATTTTGTCTACGCTCAGATTTATTATTAAGAAATAAACTTTTATTTTTCATAAGTACGTATTTGTTCGAATAATGGCAATACAATTTTATTTTTATTTCTTCTTTGGGTCTGAGCTTTCTGAGAGTTTGATTTTATGTTGATTTAGGTATAATGTGCCTCGAAGGAAAACCTAAAATTTTGAAATAATTATGGTGTCTAAAACAGAACCGAATTCGCTTTGTCAGGAGTTAAGTAAATATTAGTACATTACGACACAAGTGCGAAAAACATGGAATTTCGTTTTTGCACGTGTCTCGTACGACGTTTTTTAGTACAGATGGCCCTCCGAAGTTTTGGACCTGACGTAAAGTGACCCACTTCTCGCACTAGTGCCTAAAACACCACCTGTACTAAAAAAATATTTAAAGTTACCAGAACAGTCTGTTATGGAATAAATAGGTACTTATCTTTTTCAAAATAACCCAGTATTTTAAAATAATATTTATTAAATTAATGTATTGCGAAAGACTTAACTTTGTATAGATAGATACAAATAATCGAACGAAACGACCGGATATTACACGAAAATTAAATTTATCTCTTCTCAGTCAACATCCGTCCTCTCCGCTCTAACGATATGGCAAATTAGATTTTAGGAGCCACGATATGACCAGTTAGAAATAAACTTTATATTGAATCACACAAAGTTGATACGACCGCCGCTCCTATACTAGTGATATCATATCTTTCGATATAAAAACAATCGCGCCCAAGCGAAAACAGGGGAGGATTTATGTTCCCCTTTATGCCCCTCACGTGCTTGGTTATTCAGCGATGACGCTCAGATAGTATTGGCGTGTGCATGACAGTGGATGTGAGAGCATTAGTTATTTGACAGTTGACTTCTTTCAAATGGAAATGTAGTTCCACAAATAACGTCGTTTTCAGGTTTTTGAATCCAAAATGACAAAAACTGAGGGCCTGTTTCATTATGAAATATGTCTGTCAGATAAATGTTAGCTGTGGTTTTTGTTTTTAAACGGTTAAACTCACGTGTAAGTATTTTGTCACTACGCGCGATATGTTTCGGAGAAAGGTCTCCGTTATCAATGAGGCCGTGCTAATGTTTAATACGTGAGTTGAACCTTTTAATTATATTTATAGGTATTATTATGTCTCACGATAGTGTAAATTCGAGGATAGTGCTGATTTTATTTGACTCATATAATTATTTAGGGATTGTAGACCTTTATTTCAATTCGTAACTCGTGTCGATACTTATAGTTCGAACTTCATTTTTTTCGCACTTGTAGGTATCGTAATGTACTATTTATGTAAATAAGTTAAGACCGCCCTAAAAATATTTTTCAATTAAGTTAGTTATTATTTTAAAATAAAAACTTAAAAGTTCAACCGTTTATCCAAAAATTCTCATATCTGTGTCAAGAACGCTTTATAATGATGACATTGCAGTATCAATTCGGATACATTTGTATTAATTATTACCCTCTATCAGCACGACATCCTTCACCTAATTGATTACATTACGTTCCACGTCAGTCAATGTGTGAGTTCAAAGTGATTCTGCAAAACAAAGGGGGTCTCTAGGGACATGTTGCCTTATCTTACTTTATTATTAAGGATACCCGTTGGGATCGCATATTTACTCCTTTTCGTGCAACACTCAGCTGGGTTCGCCACCTCTGAAAGGGCCAACATTGTAGGAAGCGTTGTATTAAATCTTTATGTATTTACATCCTTACTTGGGTTTACTTAACATTCAAGGTTATTTGAATTGATGGCTAACTTTTTTGACGATCTACTAGTAGTGCCGTATTAATGTTTTCTGTAAGCTATCTCTGTCATTCCAATAAAAAGCGGCATTAGAATCAAAGA
Source organism: Thaumatotibia leucotreta (assembly GCA_025490895.1). Classification (NCBI taxonomy): domain Eukaryota; kingdom Metazoa; phylum Arthropoda; class Insecta; order Lepidoptera; family Tortricidae; genus Thaumatotibia; species Thaumatotibia leucotreta. Next base: position 15,016 of record JALPQI010017579.1, on the reverse strand, counting down.
GACAGATTCTCGAAATTGTCGATTCCTGATGTTTGCTAGAGGCTCTATGCAACCAACCCAGTAGCTGCCTGTGCATTGCTGCTCTGGTTTATTTTGTTCGTATAGATTCTAGTACGTATCAGGTTAAAACTGAAAAAATGTTGTTTATCTAACAAGAGTTGTGAATTGGGAGAAAAAGACGATTGCTGGAAAGTGTTGTTAGCAAACAATAAGGCTTATTTCACATTATATATGTTCTCAAAAGACTTCTTATAGAGAGTCCGGCGAGACATCACGAGACACCAGAGCGCATTGATCTACCTTTTTAGGGTTCCGTACTCAAAAGGTAAAACGGGGTCCTATTCCTAAAGCTCCATTGTCTGTCTATCACCACTATCGCCAGACTGTATCTCGTAAACCGTGATAGTTCGACAGTTGACATTTTTAACACTGCCATCCCTGCTAACTTAAAATGTGACATACTCTAACTGCAACATAAAACTTATACTTATTGTGGAAGTAACTGTTATTCATTTTGGCATCAATTTGCTTCATAAATAAATACTGTTGAGGAAAATAGAACTAGCATCTAGATTCTTACACAGAGCATATAGTTAAAAGCAAACGGGTGAAATTCCGTAATTCAGACCCTGTCAAGATTTCCTTTGAGCCCTGTCCTTTACAAACACTTATAGACGGTAAATGCTTCATACTAATTATGAACAAAGTAGTATGTAATAATTACCCACCCAATACAGTAATGAGAAGCTCTTCAAATGCGAACGGTGGGTGCTCAATTGCCCTACATTCCCCGCAAGGATGCCGCGGCATTTCTAATTGATTTCATTTGAGCACGTGCCAGGTGTTGCTTGCTCTTTCACGTAGGTCGCAGATGAACGTGACGACAATTAGGTACTTTCATTTGCTACCCTGTTTTGGATTTGAATTTTAATTGAGTTAGCGATCTCAATGCGCTGATTCGTAATTGTTTTCAAGCAACTGTTCTGTCTCTATCATTCCAATGACGCCTTCGATGGAATGAAAGCGACAGTTGCTTGTTTACGATTTTGGAAGTTTACTGTACCTAAAAGAGTTCGATAGAAGGTAGCCAGTTAGGTACAGGATGCTCAATTTTATGAGAAACACCTTCAATATTCAAAGACTGTAATTTTGTTGCCTTGTAACAAATACAAGAGCTTTTCTTTTTATTTTGACTATTTTCATAATTTTGAATGTATGGGTAAATTTTGGGTTATTTTCATTCTGAATCACGAGCTCTTTCGATTTTCGATCCCAAAAGAAAAAATGTTCCAAATTTCCATACATTTTCCGGATTTCCTCTTTTGTTACCAACATATAAAGCGCAGGGAAAATGGTAACAAAATAGGAAAAAGTCCATGGGACATTTTTTCCAGTGGGTTCGAAGGCTCGTGATTCAGAGTAGAAATAACACAACAATTCAAAATTATGAAAATAGACGAAATAAAATGAAATGCTCAAAAACTTTTTTATTATTAGTAAATATATGTAGATATGTATATGGAAATGAAGCAAAGGTTGTCTGGCAGAGATTGCTTTATAGCGATAAGACCGCCTGTTGTGTACCTCTATGTATAATCGTCTGTTTTAACCATGTTTTCTTTTTTGTTAAGGTGTGCAATAAAGAGTAGGTATTCTATCTATCTATCTATCTAAAAGTATTAAAACATAAAATTTCCAATGTTAAAACGACGTGAATTGGGTTCGGTGGCAATATTCTCTTACAGCGAGTAGCGCTTACATTAAGTATACATTTTGCTGAATTTATTTAGGTAACAAATTTTCCCAGTTCTTCCTTTGATCTTTTAATTTTGAACGTAAGAAGACTTATTGTTTTCAGCTTTGTTAGGTCTTGTTTGCTGTTTTATGTAAGAAGTATATATGTATGTACCGACGTACAGTATTATAGGTTTTTATCGGATTCATTAATAACCACTGTTTCGTTGTATCATAAATTATGTATAAGTTGGAACGCCGTTATATTCATGATCGACCGTTTAAATGTACAAATACAAACATGTTTTATTGTATGGTTTTGGGTTTACAAAGGTCTTACAAAGGTTTCATGTTCTCCGAATCCTGCCTTACAAAGGCGTACAAAAAAGTAGTTGATGCTAAAAAACACTGTCTGACTAATCGAACAACTTTTTTAAAAGGTGATGGCGATATAAGTACATTTCATATCAACTGGAAATTTATTAAATATTTAAATGCTCATACGTCATATTACCTACGCTTTTTGAAATAGAAAAAAAAATAGAATTAGAGATCAAAGATGTAAACAAACGGGATATCACCGCAAAGAAATAATAGCAAGAGGTGGTATGTTAAATAGGCATTTACAATTATAGGTACCTATAGTGCGTAAAGTTTAAAAATACTTTACAAATCTATTAAAATTTGTATTTTTATAAATATATTTACATTTGCCCAGTTTTAATGAAATGAAGGATATTTTCATTAACCCTACAGGTCATTACGAAAAATCTTAAGTATTTGGTTCGTACTTATACCTACATAGGTAACTACAAAGATAAAATAATAACAAATTTAATAAAAGGTAGTATACATTAACTACATAACTTTCCATTATGTCAGAATTGTAATTGACTTATTTAAAGGTTTATTACACAATACACATGCAAGTTCTATTTACATGTACATTTTGAGACTGTCGATTTTCTAGCCTTTTTGTTTAACATTTGTCTATATTACCCGTTGACCTCTAAACGCTTGATCAATGTGACCGCAACTACGCGGACATTTTGTACGTAAAACGTGCGAAATTGAAAAAGTTATTACTTTTTTGTTTCAGGATGAGAGGAGCCAAGGCAATTTATTTGATCCTATTTTTTGGCCATCTTTCTGCGTTGCCAGACACGATAAGGATTGGTGAGAATATTGCATGTTATTACTAGTTACTTTTGTACATTCCTATCTACAAAACTGCTGTGGTGTTAGCTACACAGTTGTTATTGAATGTGTGAAACAGGTTACATTGTCGGTGGAAAATACGAGTGTACAATTTCAAGTAGGCACACTCCTCCGCTACCTTTTCATGTGTATCGTAAACACACCAATAATCGACATAGTGAGACCTGAGACCCAATTTTCGACACACTATTGTCAAAGGAGCATGGTCATTTTTGTATGGACGCTGGCCTAAAAACCAATAATGACGAGCCATATGTCATTTGAAAGGTTTTTTCATTGTCTAAAACTTTTTGTATGGCAGGAAATATCAAATCGTTGTGTGAAAAAAGTGATGGCAAAATAAAAACATCCCATCAATAAGGTTTTTTTAATGGTATATAGGTATAGGGCTCAAGTTCTATACAATGGTTTTTTAACGTTTTGTTATAAATACACATAAGAAAAGAACTCAATATCGATTATTTGCAATAAAACAATGACAACTGTGTGAAAAGAGAAAAAAAAATGCAAAGTGCCCCGTGACAGTTTGCAGAATATTAGCAAAGACGGAAAAATGCAAAATCTATTAGCAGAACCAAAATGACACATGAAAACATCTGAAAAGGCATAAAAAAGAAAAATGTGACACGAAATCATCGACAGTAAGTACTATAGGTACTATAGGTACCTTCATAGTCTAAAGCGATATAAGAACTTAGTATCAAATAAAGTACATAGTAACATTTCAAATCATTGAAATATATTTATGCAGCGATAACTTTTCCACACAAAGATTTGGGATTATCTGCCATAATAAAAGTTTTAAAATTTTGAATAAGCTATCCAATGACATATCGCATGTCCTTATTGGTCAATAGGCCAATTTGACCACCCTCCTTTATTGCTATAACATTGTGATCGCAAGTATCGATTTTTGGGGCTATGTAACATTGAATTGTAATGTAACGAAATATTTTATACAATCTATCTACAGTGTAAAAACGTTCAAAATAAAACACGGTATTTAAAATGTTTATTTTGTTTACATAAATAAAAACTAATACAGTTAATTTGGAAATTAAACTAATTTCTCAACTATAATAGTAACACGACTTATACTCGAGAGAAAATCGATATACCCATCGGCATTGCCTCACTTTGCTTCATGATTTAATTTAGTGTAAGTGAGTACTACGACCTACTCGTATTTGTTTTGGGTATCTATTTTGGCATATTAACATGTACATCACATACTAATACGCAATACAATCGAAGTCAATACACAACACCAATCTTCCTTTGCTCTAAATTATTTAAATTTGAATTTCTGAGAAGTGGCGGTGAAAGTGAGATAACTTGAGAGCTACCGATATAATTAGAAGACTTGAGAAGGAATGTTATTTAATTGATTCCTGGAACTTTACACCCTCTTGGAAAGTTATTTTGTAATTATTGAATACGATGTATTTAGTCCTACTGTGAAGAGGAGTCGACGAACCCTAAATCAGCTAAACGCTGCTTTGCGTTGGAATAATTATATTCATTATGATTATTAATATTACATTGATGTGTCATCAATAATGTAGCACATCATCGGTGCACATAAAGTTCATATAAGCAATCATTTCTAAAAAATATAGGTACCACGAACATCGTAATATTCTAGCATCAATTTCTGCCACAACGGTTTCATGGCTGTTACAAAGCCTGCTAAAATTTTCGATTTTCGAAGTTCGGGCTTTCCTATGTATCAGGTGGCCTGTTCCATCCTGAGGATGATAAGCAAGAGGTAGCGTTCCGCTACGCCGTGGAGCGAGTCAACGCCGACCGAGCGATCCTGCCGCGGGCAAAGCTGCTTGCTCAAGTTGAGACTATCTCACCACAGGACAGCTTCCACGCTTCTAAGAGAGGTATGCATACCGTAAAACCACCTATGTAGGTTGGGAATGAGTATACCGGCAGACTTTACCAATGCATTTTTGATGACAAAAGAAGTAAAAAAAAATGTGACATAATGTCGTTATCGAACAGAAAAAAAAATATTTTTTGTGATGTTTTGATTTTTTTGTACATGACCAGTAATAAATTGTAGGGAAAATATTTTTTTTAGGGTTTTGTAATTTTTTTTAGTTGAACACTTTTCTGAAACTTTTTTCTCATGTTCTCTAACTTAAATCAGTGTGTATGTCGAGATGAAAACTACCAGTGTAAGAATTTTAATCGGGCATTTTTCAGTGACTTGTGATGAAAATAGTTTTTCGAATAACATGTCATTATCTCTTAAACTAAGCCGAATCCAGAAAGGTTCATATGACATTATAGCCTCAAAATGTGTTCAGGACTACACCTTTCAAGTTTGTCGGTCTACTTACTAGCCACCCTGTATAACGATTATTCTCAAGTGTCTATGTCTATTTAATTAGGTACTGTAAAAAGGGGTAAATAGGAATGACGGGGTAAATAGGAATGTAGAGTAAACCTGATCTTTTAGCTCGTGACTAACAGTCCAGTTTAGAACAGCAGTTTCTTTCATATGTGTTATTCTAAACTGGACTGTTTGTCCTAGGCTAACAGACCAGTTTACTCTACATTCCTATTTACCCCGTTTTACAGTACCGTAGCCGATTTTTTTTCCAATGGAATTTTAGTTCTAATATATATCAATATGTAACTTTTTTCAGTGTCACATCCTCGGCTACGGTAATTAGATCTATTTAGACATTTAAGAATAACAGATCACAGCTTCCTCGATCTTCATTATTTTTTTTAACGAACCAAGACTTAGTCGGGCCGGACTGGTGAGACTATAGTTATTTGCCGTTCCCGGTAACATATCCAAAACTGTATGGGGAATATTCACAAATAGTATCATTCGATATAGTAACATTGGAAATTTACTTTGAACGTCCTATCCCTAAATGAGACTAGCCGATTGCAAAAACACCAGTATCTGAGTATATAAGGTTCTTTTATTACGGCGTTACAGTGCATGTTCAGATATTTTTCAGTACTGTGGCCGCTCCGATATATCAATAGGTATTAGGTATTAGAACCGCCAAGGTCTCGATTATCAAGCAATGAGACGTCGATAGATACCTACAGAGGAGGTAAAAGATGGAGATGCGTGCAAAGTGCCCCATATAGGTATTACTATTAGGTCCTGTATACATATTATTAGAACTTTGTGCGCATCTTTATCTTTTACCTTGAAATGCGCTGATTGTTTGTTCTACAGCAACGACAGGTCTGCCGCAGACCTAACCAAGATGAAGTCATTATTTATTTATTTATCTACGATTGTCATTTTGGTTCTTCTTGAAGTGCTTTTAATTCCATTCATAGTAGGTGTGTGAGATTGGCCCGATAAATATAACACAATAGCATTTACATGTTTTGCATACTTACTTATAATTATGCTTGTATCACCATGTTTTGAATTCTTTAATGTTATTGTTCCATTTTAATTGAATACCTTACAAAGAAAAATACGAAACGTATTCAACGCCGTCTTCCTGGACGTGTTTGAAGTAGGGAATTAAAATAAATAGCTATTTTAATTATACTAATTTAGTACCAAGTAAGAAGTAACTTCTTGGCTGCTACGAGTATTTATGTAACAACATATTGTTAGAGCAAGAGGAAATGTAGATGTCGAGTGGATTACCTACCTAATTTATTGTTACCTATAACTATAACTAATAATATGTAAATCAAAGCACGATTGCTAACGAAATTATAATATGAATTTCAATAACAATTGGGATGAATGCCGAATGTTGAGATTCGCTATTTATTTTGTGAAAATTCACATCAATTTTGAAACCTAACGTATCGTTTATAGTAATATAAAAGTCACATTTCATCTCATACATAATCAGTCTTCGTCTTAACTACCGAAACCCATATAACTGATTTTGAGCCTCTATGATTTTAGGGCACGAGGACATTAGAACGCTGAAGAAACTTTCATGGTTTTAGATTTATCATTAGTTTTTTTAGCATGAAATATCCAAGAGAGTAATTAATGTTTTCCATGATTTTTACATGATTCACACCCACATTAAAAGTGAGCTCGCAAAATCCTAACCCTTTCTATTACCGAAATCGCCTTTGGGGTGATTGATTGTCATCGGTTCGAATTTAGCTTTTTCATTTGAGGGTTGGCATATTCGGATGTTTGACGAATAACTTTTGGGATATGGGAAAACCGGATTCTAGGAAACGGATTTACGGTAGGTTGAATTTAAAATAAAGCATTTTTTTGTTCTTTTTGCCAGACATTGATAAATCATTTAGTTCCTGTGAAATATTCCCTCTACCTTGAAGCGGATATTTCGTGTAGGTACATGTACCAAATATACATTATATATATTATATACATTGGGTAGTTAGCTCAAGCTCAATGTCACCAAAATTTAATTCAAAGAACAACACTTAAAATTACCATGGAATTTTGATATTACTAAACCAGAGTAAGCGTTATGCTTTGAATAAAATTTTTGTTAAATTGAGCCTCAGTACAATAGTTTTATACTTGTGGTAAATGTAAGGGTCAGGTAAATTCCTAAAAGCGCTGTTACCTATAGGTAAGCTTCCAATTTAGCGAGATGGGGTGAAGGGATGACAAACTCCTTCTTTTGAATACAAAGTAGCTCTGGAAACTTTTTAAGAGCCTATTTCTTATACAGAAATTCCTGACTATTTACTCCTTTGCTCAAAGTTATTTCGAGACTAAAGCGCGTCAAAGTCAAAGTGAGATTCAGAAACATTTCCTGTATTTCATTCCTTGTGACATTACATATTCTTAGTGAAGTTGTTTTGTTTTATCCTGTACAAGAATATTTACCATAAGTTAATATCTGAGATGAATGGGTTGTACCTACTTTATGAATGAATCATTCTATAGCCAACGTACAGTTTCGTCTACAAATATGTACTATTAGGTATCTACCATGAGTTTAATGTAGTCAATAGTGTTTCTTACGTCCTGCCCATTCTGCATATATGTCATAATGGTGCAAGCGAGAAGGATATTAAGTAAGCAAAGCTATCGATTGCGTAAAACTAACGCCGCAGCTCATGATAAGTAAACATACTGCTCTATACATTTGCAAATATGCTTCACAAGGTGACAAGGAGCAAAAACGTTATATAAGATGTTTGAAAATCTACCCTGATTGTGATACTCGAGACCAGAAGCAACTGTCATTGGATCTATTGAATTATGTATTAATGATGCAAGTGAAACTCCATATAATGGGACACATCAAGTAAATATGGTTCTTGCTCGCAGTATGTCACCTACTCCGGAGTGGGGTGGCCGCCATCTTCGGGCCACAGAGCGCTCCAGCAGCCGCCCATGTGCAGTCCATCTGCGACACCATGGAACTGCCTCACCTGGAAACCCGGTGGGACTATCGAACTCGTCGCGAGTCCTGTCTCGTTAACCTCTATCCTCATCCTGCTGCTTTGAGTCGGGTGAGTACTAAGAATAGTGCTTTGTGAAACACGGGTTAAGATTGGAAAACGACAAATTCACCACAGAATGCTGATTTTCTCAAAATTGCACATACGTAATACGCGTCTAGACACTTCGAACAGTCATTGTCTACTCAGCGGCGGATCGTAATCCAGCCAGCAGTAACGTTTGCCTTCTCAGTGACTTTAAATCGTGTAAAAAATAAAATCCCATATCGGTTAGATGTATTTTAATCAATATTTATGGCGATTTTTTTTTTGTTTTTTTTAGTGACCTAAAGGAAGCCCCTTTACTAAAAAAAATAACCGAATAAGGAGTTATTAGAGCCTTTTAAGCTTTTTTTTTAATCTCCTACCTTACGAGTACCATCAATAATTTTAGATCCATTAATTTTCATCACTTTTATCAGATTTACGTCGAATTTATAAATCCAGCCAGCAGTAACTTGTTCTCAGTGACTAGGTTATAAAGCGTGTAAAATTCCATATCGGTTTAACGGATTTGCGGACTAGGGATATTTGTTGAATATTGTTTTGAATTGAATTCACTTGTTCAAGGCTTATGTGGATCTGGTGCGAGCGTGGGGCTGGAAGTCATTCACGATTGTGTACGAGAACAGCGATGGGCTGGTGAGACTCCAAGAGTTACTGAAAGCCCATGGACCTTTAGAGCTGCCGGTAGCCGTGAGGCAACTGCCGGACTCACATGACTATAGGTAAATTCAGGCCTAGTCCCGCGAAAATAGGAATTCGTTAATTTCGAGGATTTTTCTCTGTCACACAAACGAAGGCGTCATTAGAGTTAGGGAGACAAATCCTCGAAATTTACGAATTTTGTTTTTCGCGGTAGGGCCGCAAACTGTATTTTACATAGATGCGTTTGTTGTATAATATAATAATATAATATTTCAGCCTATATAATGTCCCACTGCTGGGCACAGGCCTCCTCTCATATATGAGAGGGATTGGGCTATAGTCCCCACGCTGGCCCTAAGCGGGTTGGGAACTTCACATACACTTTTTTGAATTTCTTCGCGGGTGTATGCAGGTTTCCTCACGATGTTTTCCTTCACCGAAAGCTAATCGTAAATATCATCTGATTTGTTGATATCAGCGTTTGTCGTATAAACGTGCAATTTCGAACGAATTTTGTGATTTAGGCCATTCTTAGAAACTGCGCGTTCTGGTTAGGTGGCAAATTTTCAGAGGTGCAATCTCCCTAAATACCCGAGAATTTCGTCCAGATGTCCTCCGAGAAATTGGGGTGGCCGACCTGCCGTCCTAGTGTAAAATACAGTATTTGCTATGGAGTTTCATAGCAAAAAGCTGCCTTAATTTCTAGGACAAAATGCGTCTTTTTCTATAGAGTTTTTTAGGAATACAGGTTTTTTTCTTTATATATCGTCCATTAAATACAAAAGCGACACAAGTCAAAAATTTACTTTTTACAGGGGAGCTGTTTAAAGATTTTGTATTCGTTTTTTGTTCACAAAACATTTTTACAGCATTAATATTATATGTGTTATATATCAATTTGTAGGCATTTTAACCCTCTTTTGATGTGTTTGATTATTAGAAAGTAATATGTGCTGTGCAAGCTTTTATGAGCGTATACGTCTGTTTTGCATAAAAAAATAACATGAACTTTGATAATTTTTTTTCCATCAAAGGCCACAAATACAAAAAAATAAGCATTTATTTCATTTAAAGCATACATAAAATCATGTCTTAAACATAGAAACACTGTTTTTTAACAAAACTGAACCAGAAAAAACTTTTTCTTACTATTTCTTTACTTACATATTGTCAGAACATGTTTATAAGTACCGTAAACCGGGGTTACTTTGATTAATTTTAACTTTGGTTACATATTTTGACGAATTTAACGGACGTACTAACTTATAATATTCAGATATAATTATCGGTTTACTTCAAGAATCAGCCTGCTATATAAAAAAATGTGGTAATTTTAGTTCATAAATATAAAATAAATACAACGCGATGAAAGCTATATTGTTGAGAATGGAATTACTTTGATACCACTTAATTTTTACTACAAACCGGAAATAGCCCACCTAAAAGCACGTAAATAATAAAAATCATTTAAGTACATTTTTAGTTATTTGTTTTTTCTATGTGCATTGTATTTGTGGGGTGGTTACTATGATCTCATACTAAATGATCCAAATTGATATGTTTTGACGGTTTACTAGTTTTTTCATTAGAATTGATGCAAGAACTTAATTTTTGCCGATACAAAAGTATATCTTTCAATATTTAATTGCAGCGATAATAAGTCTTTCCTAAAAATCTACTTATGATTAGTAATAATGTAACATTTTTTTTTCTAGACGACATGACAGTTTCTCTCTAGTACTTGGGTACTACCTGTGTAGTGAAGTAATATACATGATGACTGTCAAGTCAAATCAACACTTTTTCGATTTTTGAAAGATTTACATGATAAAAGTGACGTCACGTTTGTATACTACACTTAAATATATTAAATAAAAGTTCTGTACAATAATGACTGCAGTCTATATACATATTAGTAATAATTTATTCGTGTATGAGGCCGTGCATAATGTCTAATAATTTATTTTAAATACAGCAGTCATCATCCCTATGTTGGAATTGCCAAAAGTGAAAAAAGAAGTTTTTAGATTCGTTAAAACATACAACGGGGATCTATGTTTAGATCTATGTTTGTTTAACTTGTATTGTATACAAATAATATATAGGAAAGTATGACAAATACTTAATAATCTGAAGTTTATGCGATTATTGTTTCTTCGTGATTATAGGTACACAAAATTCACAGTCATCTTTTCCACACAATCTCTAATATACTTTTAAGTAAAACGAACACATTATAAAGTACCACGTTTTACAATTACCTACTGTTTTTATAAGATGTACTGTATTTTTTAAGATTTCATGCAAAAGAAACACAATCATTCAATCTGGTACATTTATGGATTTTAATATTATAATGAATTAAAAACGGTTGTTAATGCAACAACGTTTTTTGAAATGTACTATGAAGTGTACATTTTAGAATCGTAACTGCCACATTCCGTATTGCGGCTCCTTTGTTTATAAAGAAATCTAAACCATACATATTCACTTTATTCAAAACAGCATCATGTATAAATATGGCTCCTGTGATTTATGCATTTGAATATATTTTTAATTTAAAAAGGTTGCAAATCCTAATACGGCAGTTTTGATTAATGAAAAATTAAATTTAAGAGGATATTTTAAAATTAAGACTGCCACATTCCGTTTTGCGACTCCTTTTTATATAAAGAAACATAATATTTACGTATTTATTTTATTCAAAACGGCCACATCTACAAATATGGCACTTTTGCTTACATATTTCTTAACGTAATCACTCATTTTTTCATTTTATGGCACTTTTGCACAAAAATGTCGTGCGTTTTGGTCAACGGTCGAGTCGCAACTGACAAAATGGCAGTTTAACACTGAAGTTAGTCTCGAAAGAGGGATAGTGCAAAAAGGGCACCTGCATAATTTTGATACTTTCTAACGTCAAATCGACAGGTGTCTTAGTGCCACGTAAAATATCAGTGCTTATAATGTCGTTTTTGCAATAAACTCATTTTTCACGGTTTTTGAGTTGTGTCGCTTTTGTATTTAATGGACGATATGAAATCCTAATTTAGTTTTTACATAACTTATCTTGTGATCTATCTAACCTTATATGGTTTATACAAAAATAAACCTTAATGCGATAAAAACAAGGGGAAAATATTTTTACTGGTAAATAAATAACCGCGATAATATGACTAACTTCGCGAACTACGAAATGAGTTTCACCGAATGTTGGAATTGCATTTGATAAAAGTTTTATAACCTCGTGTTTAAGCTACGATTTATTAAACAACTTTTTTACCTATTTGATTTGAGAGTATTAACTCACTGCAATACTATTAAACATATTGGATTGAATATTTTCTTGAAAAATCCCTTTAGGATTTTGGATAACTGTCTCACAAGTGCAATGGAATAAATAATTAGTGGGCAATATTCTATGTATCGATATAAATAATAATTGCCATGACATCATCAGGTATATCGTGACATTCGTTATTTATGAAGTAATTGAAATAAATACGAATTGCTATATTTTAACATAATCTGACGTCACCAATATTTTTGGCCAGGCCTCTTCTGAAGCAAATCAAGAATTCCGCGGAATCGCACATAGTGCTCGACTGTGCCACAGATAGAATCCGCGATGTCTTGCAGCAAGCGCAGCAGATTGGAATGATGTCGGACTACCACAGCTACCTCATCACGTCTCTGGTAAAGATGAGAAAAAATTCGCCATGGTAGAAGGATTTTTTGTCTATTCAATCTTTGCGTCACTCTCAGTCAAATCGTGACTACTATGAGTTGTGTTGTCAAAGTTCAACCGTCGACGAAGCGGACTCATGATTTATAATTTTCTCTCGCATGAAAAGTACATAGTATCAAGGACACAAGGTCATAAATTTGCACTGTCTTTTTTAGATGTAATCCCTTGTAAAATACAAGGAGTATAAAATTATTTAATTTTTCATAATTGGCCCTGTAGTGAAAGTTGTTCAAGTGTGTGTTAGAAGTAGTAGGTATATATATTAATAATTTATTAACTCGTATCACAATTTTTCTAATATTCTTATTGCCCTTTTCTATGGCTTCACGTGGGTGATAGATCCATAAATAAGTAAATAGCATGGGATAAAATATTTCTTAAACCACAAACCAAAACCAGAAAAGCAGTTTAAAATAAAGGCTGTATTTTGTGACAGGACTTACACAGCGTTGATTTAGAAGAATTCAAATACGGCGGAACAAATATAACCTCACTGAGGCTACTGGATCCCGAAAGAGCGGATGTGCAAAGAGTAGTCAGGGACTGGGTTTATGATGAAGCCAGGAAGGGAAGGAAATTGCAACTGGGACATACCTCTGCAAAGGTACGTAATGGTTAATACACATTTTAATTTAGCAGATTTAATTATGTATATGATCATGAGTGAACCATTTACTCATATTATATCAGGGCCTTTTCAATAGCGAATCTCGCGTGAGTATTTGCTACTCCATCATATACCGAGTACCAAACTGTTACAAATAACTTAGGTAGGATTGTAATCTGAGACTAGGGAGCAAACAATAATTGGTATCTCATTTCCAAGTGAAATATGAAAGTTAGTCTGGAATCAATTGATAGAAATATATTACTCCAGTACCCCTTACTATGAGTTAATGAAAATAAGCAGTGATTTGATTGGTACCTACATATTTAGTATACGTGCAAAACATTTAGATTTATGTCATTGTAGGAACACTTAAAACCAAGAAATACCTAAATTATTGTCCCAATTTAATTGTACATTGAAATATAAAACGTGTCCCAATCTTTGCGAGTGTGGATATTGTAAACTTTAATGCCTATTATTGCTCCTTTATGTCTAAATAAAAGGTTTAAGTAGTTTAGTGTTAACGTTTCTCAGTCATAGTTAGTTACGATAACCAGTAATCAATTAGGCATAGACTTTGACTTTACGGCTTACAGTTGAAAAGTCGCAGACCATAATTATTGGATAATGGTGCGTGCGCGATATCTTGTGTGTAATTATGTGTTTAAAGAGTAAAATCAATTAGACGCTGGCGATAAACTTATAGTAAGAATAAATACAGTCATTCCTAAAATAGCGTAGGCTGATCTTGTTTACTCTAATATTAATATCTGTTCTTGTTTGCAGGAGAACATGACCTTTATAAAGGTGAGTGTAGAAGTTTTAACATTATTAACTTTAGTATCAAGTTGATTTGTTTGTAGACCTCATTTCAATTCTCCTTTGAAATTAAACACATTTTGACACAGTAAATCTTATTTAGAATTTGATATACAGCTATTAATCTTGATCAACGCAAAAACGAGTATTTGATTGAATGCAGAATTACAGTCGCAATTGTTAAACAATTGTTAAGGCGCAAAAGGTTACGCCTGTATATACTCGTACCTTATCTTAATTAATATACCTTTAAGAAATGAGCCTTTACCTATATTTTGGAAATTTCGGAAATGCCTCAAATTATTTCGAAAAATCATTCTAGCTTGATATTATTTCTAAGAATTAGAACGGTATCAATTATTTATACTAAAATACATACCTCAGATGATTATGGTTTTAGCTGCGCTGATATCTTAAATTACGATTATTAGCGTCTGTTGTCTTTTATCGGTACTTTTTGTGACACAGACGGAAACGGCACTCATGTACGATGCCGTGCATTTGTTCGCGAAAGCGCTGCACGACCTTGACACGTCACAGCAGATTGACGTGCGGCCGCTGTCGTGCGAGGCCGAAGATACGTGGCCCCATGGGTACAGTCTCATCAACTACATGAAGATCGTGAGTACTTTCACCATTTTTCATGAGATATTCAATAAGCTGATTGACATCCGGCGGTTGTCGTGCGAGGCCGGAGACTTGGCCCCATGGGTACCGTCTCATCCACTACATGAAGATTGTGAGTATGTACTTTAATCATATGACATTTGTGTCTGTCGTTCGAGACCGAAGAC
>JALPQI010017578.1:0-26227 GCA_025490895.1 Thaumatotibia leucotreta | reverse complement strand
GATCTGCGGGGCCTACCACGAACTTCGAAAACCGTAAGTTTCGAACTTCCTTCTTTGTTACTCCAATGGAGTGGTCATTGGAGTGATAGAGACAAATTCTCGAAATTTTCGATTATTGAACCTATACGAAATCCGTCCATTAGGGCGATAGCGGGCGACGGGTTACATCCCTAATTAAATAAATATTATGGGACATTGTCATACAAATCGACTTAGTCCCACAGTCCCACGGTGGGATAATTAAGAATTTTGTTGCGGATACTAAAGCGACGATACCTAAATAATACCCATTTAGATATATATATATCTTCCTATTTTGGTGGAATAACTCAAATTGTTTAATTAAATATTTTTTTTAGTACAGATGGTTCCTTTTTTAGGCTCTAATGCGAGAAGTGGGTCATTTTACGTCAGGTCCAAAACTTCGGAGGGCCATCTGAACTAAAAAACGTTGTACGAGACACGTTCAAAAAGGAAATTCGTAACTCGCATCGATTTAAAACACTCCCTTCGGTCGTGTTTTAAAACATCGCCACTCGTTTCGAATTTAATATTTTTCGCACTTGTGTCGTAATGTACTTACTATTACGGGGCCAGTAGCCCAAGTGGGCCAACATTCCGTAATTAGAAAATGCGAGAAAATATTTTTTTTTTTTTCGAATACGAATGCAATTTCTGTTTTTTTTTTTCTAAGAAATTGCCCAAATGTTTTTTTAATCAGAAGTAAATCATTACAAATTCACAAAGAGATGCCGGGGATGAGCGGGGTTCAAACCCGGGACCCAAAGCTTCGTATACTTAAAATTTCCAACCTATAAGAAAATATCATTATTATCCTTTATTTATCTTATTGAATATGCTGTACCTACTGCATAATAAAGCCAACATAACTAGAGTCTCTCGGAACCTAATGTTCAAACTTCGAACCAGGAGCTCTAAGAAAACCCATTATGCTAAACCTATTACTAACGTCCATCCTCTCCCAAGGTTTCGGATACAATGCGTCTTTCCCTCCAGTGATCCAACCCACCCCACTTTCCCCTAGCCTTTTTAATACCCCGTGCCGCCTTTGCACTCGGCCCTTGTCTGTTATGGCCCTTTAAATACTCGAAAGACCAAATTCACACTACCTTATTGACGCCAATTTAGGCTGTATGCATTACAGTTTAGAGGTGAGTATCGCTTGAGGTCGCAAGCAGAGTTACAACCATATCTAACAACGCTATCAGATCAACAGAACTATACGTTCTTTAGATTCGTTCTTACGATTGTCGTTTCTACGTCTAATATCGACTTTATTACGTTGCGTTAAGGTCGAGTTTATTTGAGATGTCTCCGGTAGGAATGTAGGTGCAATAATTTAAGCAAGGGGGGGAAAGCGACGGAGAGTTCTTTTTGGAGTTTGTGCGAGTGAGACGTGCGTATCGAGAGGGTGCGGGTTAAACGCGGCGCAGGGACGTACTCGGGTGGGTTGGTGACAATGTCTAGATAATTTTTATAGTATTAGAAAAAGTTTAATAATTAATTTTAATAATTACTATAAAATATGATAAAAAAATTGTTCATATTATGAGAAATTTCAACAAGTTCAAAATTTTCTTCAATATTTATTTGATATTATAAAACTAATCATATAACACGCTTTAAAGGAATTCACATATTAAAACACCTCATCACATCAACTTCACTCAATCACTATTCACTTAGGTACTTAGAAGTAAAACCAGAATATTATACTATTTCGGATTCCGGACTACCTACTATTCGTTCAACTTTCAACTAGGATAATAATATTAATAATAATGCAAAAGATACGTCTACGTAACGTTGAATTGGTTTGCCATGATTGTATGTTATGATTCAGCCAAATGAAACTATGTTGATAATAATTTGTGAAGTGATAATATGATTAATATGTCATAACATTTACGGCCACATATATTAGTAAACCCTATCGTTTTATTTTCCTCGCTGTTAGAGGACAAATCGCAGCTTTAAAAATAAACCGTCATAACTCAAAATTGACAAAAATTGAGTTAATGTGCTAAAACGCTATATTTTCGATAGCTTTACCCGGTCTCTTTCTCAGACCCGCCAAAATAGCGTTAAAGAGAGAGATGGCATGAGTTGTAACGTTTAAATGACACGATTCAATTTGTGCTAATGAGGCTAACTTCAATTATGACCAGATACATGAATAGGAAAGATGCTCATGAAGAGAGACATTTCGATAATTACTGTATAAAAGACGAGTTAAGGTCATTTTAGAGTTTGTATTAAGAAATTGGTCAATTCGAAGTTAACGCATTTTATGATAAAATATTTATTAAAACTCAATGATACATTTCAGATTAAGTATATCATTTTGACAGTAATAATCGTCGATTTTTTTGTTTATATTAAACTAATTTAAAAAAATATTTTATCATGAAACGGCATATTTCTGTAAGGGTTTTCTATAAGCTCAATTTTGTTTGAACGTAGTATAATACTATATGTATAATATATTACTATAACAAATTAACACAATAAAGTAACAAAAATAATTGGTTAAATTTAAATTGAAATTTTAAACTCGATTTCCCAAAATTCAGGTTTTTTGAATTATGACGGTTTATTTTTAAAGCTGCGAAATATGTTCCCATTCGCCTCAAAGCAATATGTTTTTACTATACAACATTGTTTTAATTAAACATATTTTTTATGGAATAGGAGGCAAGCGATCACCGTCACCCTTGGACACCCGCAACACCCTTGGTATTACAAATGCGTAGCCGACCTTTAAGATGTGAATACGCTCTTTTCTTAAAGGTTTGAAGATCGTAACAATTCAGAAACACCGCAGGCGACAAATCATTCCAGAGGCAGGCATTCCTCCTGTTCGAGGCAGGATATAAAAAAAAAAACGCACGGTTGAGGACTGCCAAACATTTAAATGGTGAGGATGGAAATGCTGTCGCGTAGGACGTTGGCGGAAAGATGCTGCAGGGATTTATCCGAACAATTCCTCAGAGCCGATCTGAAATATCCTGGCAGTCGCCAATTCGAGTTGCTCTGCGCTGAATGCGATGCAGAGGGAGAAGCTGGTACTGGGGTGCCCCTGCCCACAGATGAGAACAGTATTTTAGTTTGTAAACCTTTTGATTTCGCCGAATGTTTTTATTTCTGTTTTTATTTATTTTATATTATACAGATGACTGGACCGTGTCACTCAACGTGGATTGAACTGGATTGTGTGACGCCAAGTTTGTAATCTATAAGTCTGTGAATTTCTAAAAAGTTAATTTACTTATTTATTAATTAAATACATTGTTTTAAAACCCTAACAGACCAGTCAACCAACGGAAACCAATGAAATAATCAAGTAGACATAGAATACAACCCTTGTTTAATCATTTTAAAATCAATCCACACAATGAAACCACTCTATCTGATCACTATCACTAATCCGTCCCAGTCCGGCCCTGCAGCCATCAACACCCCAATAGGCCTGCGAGCGCTAAAAACGCTCCCTACCCCTCACCCCTATTTTTAAGCCTACCCCTCCCCCCAGGTTAGCCAGAGGTAGTACTTTACTACATTTATGCGCAATAAATTTTGACCGCCGACACGATTTCAAAATGGCGTCACATCCACACTTCACCCCACGCGAATAAACACTCTAAGTCTTTCTCTTGCGGTCGAAAAGTGAACTAGCTTTAGAGGTATGTAAAAGAAAGTTCCTTCAGTTTTGAAGCGGACTCTTTTGCTTTGCGATTTTCAACTGTTTTTTCTTCACGCTAAGGATTATTTGAGGGTTTTAGTGAAAGAAGTGAGTTTTGCGGGAGGGGTAAATACAGTAGATGTTTGTCTATTTCTCATTTGTCTTGGTTATAGTGCGGTAATAAAATCTATTGTTCCCTGGTTGCTTTGAAAATTGTAGATCAAAGAGTTTGCCAACAAAAGGAGACAAAGGCTTTGATTAAGGTCTTATCATGGACTTCTTTGATCGCTTGATATTTGCTTTGTTTACGGTAATAGTTTCTGAATTAAATGACTGCTTTATACTAAGTCGACTTCTAGTTCGAAATTAATAACTCGATTTATACAGTGTTACAGTAATGGTGATACAAGATAATAAAACATGAATGTAGGGGAAGGTAGCCCAAAGCGGGCATAGCGCCCAAAGAGGGCACTGGATTTTATTTTGCCATTTCAAAATGGAGCGTGTTTGTAACACGTGACAGTACTCCCCGCCATACTCGCGCATCTCGTGTCATTCGTCCGGCTAATCTATGAGCACGCCGTTACGGTCTCTAACAAAAACATGTTTTTTGCGGTTTTTTGAAAAATATTTCACGGTGTGAGTCATGTGTTTTCTCATTTTCGATGCTTGCAAGGCTGTCATTAATGCCTGTTACTTAATAATTAGTTATCTGGCCGTAATACCCTTGCATTCAACTCCTCGTGTCTCAACATTTGGAGGGTAGATTTTGCTTTCATTTTGTAATTGTCGAAAAAGGCAAAGCGGGCAGGGTAATGTGGGCACTGTCCGCTTTGCCCGGTGTGTTTTTTACAATGTAATTTAGTTGAAAACTGGTATATTTATAAAACTAAGCCTCCCAGCATCCCAACGTCCCAGCAGAAACGTTGTTTTGAATGCCACGAACTTTAGAGGACCCACCTGTCGAGGACTGAATTAAATGTAATGACTGCGACTCGTGGGCTCATGTATCTTGGACATGAGATCCAGAAATCAGGT
The DNA here is from genome assembly GCA_025490895.1 of Thaumatotibia leucotreta. Taxonomy (NCBI): domain Eukaryota; kingdom Metazoa; phylum Arthropoda; class Insecta; order Lepidoptera; family Tortricidae; genus Thaumatotibia; species Thaumatotibia leucotreta. The sequence goes on along the minus strand of JALPQI010017578.1, from coordinate 21,486 downwards.
CCGTTTATTGTAATATGTGTCAGAAAATTAAAATATATTTAAATATTGAAAAAGGTAATTAATAGATGGTTATGCCTGAATAATATTCATCGTCATCGTCATATCAGCCGAAAAACGTCCACTACTGTACATAGGTCTCCCTCAAATATTGCTACAATGACCGGTTCTGCGCGGCTCGCATCCTGCGGACTCCTGCGACGTCGACTAGGTCATCAGTCCACCTTGTCGAGGGGCCTACTCACGCGCCCCTTCCGGTACGTAGCCTCTACTAGAGATCCTGTTCACCCCAACAGCCATCGGTTCTACGTGCAATGTACTCTGCCCACACTCACTTCACTTTAGCGATTCGGAGAGCTATATTACTTTGGTTCTGCTGCAGATGGCCTCATTTCGAATACGATCACACAATGAGACTCCTAGCATAGCCCTCTTCATTGCCCTTTGGGTGACTTCGCTTTACCCCAGCCCATGCCCGTTTTGCCCTAAGCAGATGCCCACTTTAGGCCACCCCCTAGGGCAAAGCGGGCAATCGTAGAGGTTTTTAAAATTGCGTATAATTCTTTTGTTCACCATTTTTAGATAAATTAAGCCATCCTGCATCGAAAAATATTAAATAATGTACCTTTTGGAAAAAAAAGAATAAGCTAGCTAGGTTAAATACCACTTTTTTTTCAACTCTCCCTTAAGGTGCCCTCTTTGAGCCACCTTCCCCTATTCATGATTTTAGACAACTTTACTATGGGACGAATTATGGAACTCAAGAAAAAAACGACACTTCCATTGTTGTTCCATAGAAATGGACTAAGATAGGTTGATCAAAATGTATGAAAGCGTTGATTTTATTCTTGACACCTGTACATCGAAAAAAATGCTATTAGGTATGGAAGGTCATGTCGATATATTAGCTACCGCCGAGTGAAACTACATTTAAGAACCTATACCTCATAAAAAAATCATAACGTAACAGAATACATAATACTAAATTATAATAAAAGTCTACCCTGTCAGCTGACGTGCTTAAAAACCTAATCTTTTGATTCACAAAAAGACAAAATAAAATATTTTTTGCTAAATGTCTATTAGACATTTAGCAGTACGAATTTCAAGATAGGCTAAATGATTAGTCGTTTTTTTATTACTTCGGTAGCGACCCCTAATATTCGTTTATAATAGTTGAAAAAAAAAACAAATATGGTTTACTTATCAAATAATAAAATGAGAGGGTGCCCCATAGAAAATTGTTATCGGGAGAGCAAAGAGCTCCTTTATTGGTTCGAACATCCTACAAAATTGCAAAAATAAGAAGCACCTTAGACATGCCCTTAGACATTGTCTAAAGAGTAAAGGCTTAGGCACCTGATAAGAAAGGTGTTACTAAAAGTCTAGTAAGAATAACAACCCTCGTGTAATTTTTTAAATCAGTGAAGAACTGATGAGTACAAGTCAAACTAAATCTGTATTAAGTTAAGAACACATAATACCCTATTTAGAAAAATTATTATAATGCATGCTGTGTTTACCTATTAGTGATTGTTACACTAAGAAATGTTTAAGCTAAGCAAAATGTAACTATTGATATTAATAGTGTAAACAATTGTTGGTGAACCAAATAAATAAAATAAAATAAAAACAAAATAAGGAAATCAGCCCTTAGGTGAAATCACCTATTCTGAAAGGAACAAATCTTTTATTCAAGTAACGTACAATAATTTAAAATGAAATAAGTAATAAGTGAAAATAAAATACCTATACTGTGTCGTGTAAAATCTGAGGGCCTACCACGATCCACGTGTCGACGTCGATTTCGTCTCTGTCATACCTAAGTAAGAATTTGAAAGTGCAACAGAGATGTAACATGTCTATGGAAGTTCGCGGTAGACTGAGGCTTGAAAAACCCAAAAACTGCGACATCGCCATCAGATATATCGTATCGTCCGGAGCGCTCAAAAATATCTACACACGCCTTCATTATTGTCAGCCTCCGTAGCCTAGTTGGTAGTAACCCTGCCTACGAAGCTGGAGGTTCCGGGTTCGAATCCACGCGAGGGCATTATTTCTGTATTTATTTATCACAAACATTTGTTCCTTAGCTATTTATCATTCAAATAAGTTACACAGCATAACAGTTAAACACCAAGGCACTGTGAACTACAAAAAAAAACACAAAAATATAAAAACAACTTAAAACTAGTTCGATTTAGGCGACGAAACGACGTGGCCCCGTTGCGTCGTCTGATCCGGCGTAGGATTCTATGGCTAATGAGCTCCCAACTAGCAAAACAGTCATATAACATCGAGCTTACTCAGCTAATAAGTCGTATAAAAGTCATATAAACGCGAATTACACCGTACCTATCGTATAAAGCCAGTTTATATAGCAATATGTCGTATAAAAGTCATATAAACGCAAATTACACAGTTCCTGTCGTATAAAGCCAACTTATACAGCAATAGCATAATAGTCGTATAAGATGTCATATATACGTTTATATGACTTTCTTATATGACTTAAGAGTCATATAAGAAGTTGCTGAAAAAGTAACATTTATAAAACGCTTATATGACTTTTTTGCCGAGTAGCAAAAACTTATATGGCTGACTTATGACTTGTGAGAAAAAGTCGAGTAAACGTAACGCAGTTGCTATTATATGACTATTGTGAATGAAGTCTTATAACAGCTAATTATATATCTTGTTTAAAAGAGTGTTTTATTCAGCATCTCGACATCTTTTATGACTAAAGAGTCATATAAGATTAATGCTGAGTAACCTGCTTTTACATGACGCTTACTTGACTATTTGTCGAATAATTACATCTTATATGGCCTATGCTCGAGTAAATGGAAAAATAATTGCTATTATAGAACTTTTTGGTCTCAGCTGCTACTTTTATATGATTAACGTATCTACCTGTAGGTGTCATGGCGCTTAAACCACTAAACTTGCTATATAAGAACTAATACGAAGCAGTTATATGATATGTTAATCGTATACATGTCATATAGTAGTTTCCTTCGTAATGATTAAAAATATTTATTTAATTTATATTGTAATAACTAATAATTAAAGTGGCGCGTTCATTATTTACTACTAAATATAGTATACTTTATCAGTAAAGTGGTATTCGCAATACATTTTCACCATTAGGTAGAATTTATAATGCCAATTATAACATGGTCATATATTACTTAGATAGCTCTGTCAAAACATACTCAACGGCATTAAGTGATTTAATTTTGTTTACACCAGCTAGCACAAACAAAATTATATGCACGAGCAAGTTGTCAATCCGTCTTCTGTTTAGTTTCGCTGGACACTTTTATTCCACAAATTTGGCATATAAGTAGCAATTATATGATCAATAAATAACTAACTCAACGGTTATATGGCTCTTATATGATTAAAAATCATATAAAAGCTATATAAGTCGCTATTATACAGCTAGTTAGCTATAAAGTGGTCATGGCGATGATTATTATATGACTAATAAGTGGTGGCAGTTTCAGTTAAATGGCTTTTATATGGCTAAAAAGCTGAGTAATATGGGCCCAAATCGCGTTATATAAACGTAATTATTACGTTTTTATGACCAATTTCATATGCTAAAAGCCTGAATATGTTACGTTTCCGCGACGATTATATGACGAAATTTTGCTAGTTGGGCTATGGCTGTCTATGTATTTAAGTATCTATATGTACATATCTATTATATGTATTGTCGCATTACAAGCCTTAATTGAGCTAACCGTGGGACTACGTTGATTTGTGTAAGATGTCAAAAGATATTTATTTATTTATTTATTGCTATAACGATAGACGCGTGTTCAGATGTTTTTGACCGCTCTGGACGGTACGATATAACGATAATCGCTAGCGCTTGGTAGCGTATCGTAGTTTTCCCTCTCTGTCACTCTTTCATATTAGTGCGACATAGGCAGTTAGCTGCCTTTCGCTTACGATTGACGTTTAAGCGCTAGCGATTGGCAACTTGGCTAAGCACCCTGTACTACATACAAATGCACACTTTTGCCTTTAGGGAGGCGTCGGGGGCGAAAATGAGCACCCACTTACCGCAAATGCCGATACAAATACGAATGCTGTGCTTTTATTAGAGCCATTCTCAATAGTTGAGCTTTGATACCTTTTGCCTTTAATAGGTAAGTACCTACTCGTGTATTAAAACCGAAATCGGAAAGGGATTCGAGATACAACAAATGACACAAAATTTACCAAGAAAAGAGTTGTGTATAGATGTAGTGAGTGATTTTTTGTTGTCTGTAAGTCTTTGAACTATAAATATATGAATAATTATACTCGTAACTATGAGTATGAACATGTATATCCAAGATTGACTTATACACTGTTGCGTCAACAGTACCTTTCAATTCCATTGTAATCGCGGTTTGATAATAATAAACAGAGTTCGGATATCTCGTATCACGGTAAGACGTTAGAGAACCACGGAGTCGTTTTTAACATAAAAGTAAGTTTTCTTCATGTGAGCCGATGCGTATGATCACAGTGCACATGCTGAGCAGAAGAAACTTATAAGGTTTTGTATAATTTTTTTGAGATATTGTAGAATTTCCGAAATAAGCGGGCAATGTTGGCTAGTTTCCCGGTATTAGTTGTCATAATATACCAAAGAAAAAATACCGAAGTTTACCAACGCCGCTGGGATTTGAATCCACGTGCTCTGCTTTCGCGACTGATGTCTAAACCACTCGGCCATTCTAGCTTAGCGGACACCGGTTGAATTTCTCGGGTATGTGCAATCTGTTATAAACTTGTAAGGTTAGGTGCTTTTGACCATATTCTAAAGGTCATTTAGACCAAACGAGTGTTCGCTCATTCTATCCCCCATTCTACGAAATTCGTTCGTTACACAAAACGTGATTCGTTGATTTCGTAGAGTGGGGGATAGAATAGCGAATGCTCGTTTGGTCGAATGCACCTTTATGTTTGTTACCTCAGAAATTCCGACTGGGTTCCCGAATTTGATGATTTTTTTTTATTTAAAAGCTGATGCTTACCGATTTGTTCCATTTAGGTATTTATTGAAATTGGTCTAGTTCTGACTATATTGGCAGTCTCCGTAGTCTAGTTGTGACCCTGCCTATGAAGCCGGAGATTCCGGGTTCGAATTCCGGAGAGGGCATTATTTGTGTATTTATTCATCACAAATAGTTTGTTCCTTGGTCATGGCTGATGTCTATGTATTTAGGTATCTATATGCATCTATCTATTATATATAATTATCATCGCTTGGTACCCACAACACAAGCCTTAATTGTGCTTACCGTGGGACTAGGTCGATTTGTGTAAGATGCAAGTTATTTATTTATTTTATTTATTTATACACATAGGACCATAGATGAATAACTCAATTCATCAAAAACGGTCCTGAATTTTAGTTGACAAGTGTCATTCCCTTTTCAATGCATCACGGTAATGAATTCGAAATCAACCTATAAAAACTTAAACCGCTATTTAAAAATAGTTGTGATTGGTCCGTCAAAGTGTTGATTGGCTATATTCTATAAACATTTGTCAAGGATGCTGCGCCAAAATATGCGCGGTGTTAAGAAAAGCGCTATGTCCTGCTCATCTTGGCACAATTGAACAATTGTTTTTGGGGGCATTTTTGAGCTGGCGTTAGACGTCCATGTTTTATAATATATGGTCGCAGCTCCTTACATAAACGAGTAAAAAACATCCCATTAGCATAGGAAGTGCTCATCATGATAAATAGACTTGTCACTATGATGGATTACCTCCCCTTTGCCACCCTGTGGCCTGGAGTTTCGGACTCACATGGCACGTTGGTATTCAAAAGTGCTGCTTTATGTGATAGGCCGGCCATGAGCATGGACATTAGGAAACTCTATAATATATGTATATCTTGGGACATCTTATAGAAATCGACTTATTGTTAGTCCCTCGGTAAGCTCAATTAAGGCTTGTGGGTACCAAGCGACGATATATATAATTGATAGATATATATAGATACTTAAATATTATGCTAGTTGGTAGTGACAGTGACCCTGCCTACGAAGCTGGAGGTTCCGGGTTCAAATCCCGGCGAGAGCATTATTTGTGTATTTATTTATCACAAATGGTCGGAGATGTCGGGTAACATATGCATGTTAGATATGCACCTACAACAAAAAAAATCAGTCGAGTTGAGAACCTCCTCCTTTTTTTGAAGTCGGTTAAAAATGTATACCTGCGGGTACAATTCTCAATTTCTTCCATCTTGCGTATTTTGGCACTGCCTCTGTAGTCAACGGGAAAACCTGGAAAATGCGAACAAAAATATGTTGACTTAAACTTTCACGATTATTACTCATATTTCAAAGACAAAGGGGTCTTAATCGCGTCAATTTATGTTTACAGACTACCTGTCTGTAAACGTAAATTTATACGCGATTAAGATCCATTACTCTTTAAAAAATGCGAACAAAAATAAATAGATTATGGTATATATCTAGATATCAAAATCTAAAATTTCTTCTTTTCTAAATGGAATGGATATTCATACGAGTAACGTAAAGTTTTATTTTAATAATGACATTTTAAATATGTAGTACGAGTAGGTACAGATGCTTTGTTTAGAATAATACTTGTAGTAGGTATTTGTGTATGCTCTGTTTCTTTAGCACTAGAATAAACCGTTCAAGTGCGAATCGGACTCGCGCACAAAGGTAGCAGCAAATATAAAAATGGCAGTAAATCAACTCTGTCCCAACTTGCCAGTAAGCAAAGGCGGAAAGCTTAAAGAAATTTAGGCGAATGAGTTGCCTGTCCATAGAAAATTTTAATTTGCGGCTTTTACCTGCTGTCAAATTAGTTGGACTAAATACCTATTATCTCAAAAACTATGAGATACTTATACTTCGATCAAACCAAAAATCGTTGAAATTCTTTTATAATATGCATCATCTATTTTTTTATGTTATGTCCAGTAGCTTAAAAATGGAGGATGATACCCACTTTACGATTTTGCGAAATGAGGGGGGACGATCAACTGCATAGTTGATCGTCCCCCCTCATACTGACGCGCATGAACTGAATCGCATGATTCAGTTTAGTACCTAATCTGAATCTCAGTGTCAGTGTTCCATGTTATGTTATATTACGGAGGGCCGCTCCACCGGACTCGAGCGGGCTGTCGAGCAATGTGCTCATACACCCCATTTCGCTTAGCTGGAGCTGCAGGCTAATGTTCCGGTAGCGTTCCCCCAATACTTCCCTCTGGCCTTCCAATTTACTTGCAGAACCGCAGGACGTCTCTAAGGTCGACCTCTGTGAGTTCCTTCTCCTCCAGCCTATCCCTGCCAAACACGTCTATCTCACTGCTGTGTACATACATGACGCATTCAGCAAGGACCCTAAAGAACCTAAACTGAATCCTGACATCTCAAAAATTTAATCTAACTCACCTAACATATATCTAAAATGGGCCCTTGTGTCATTGTCATACCTGGGATAACTCGGGGCATTTATACGAAAGTGATGTAGCAAAATATTTTATCGACTAAAAATATATCGATGTTACTGTGAATGACAACATCAAAATGTTATTCGGCATAAATAAATATTAGGTACTTACTCTTCAATTAAAATAAAAAATAAATTTAAACGGGTAGTTACGCGTTTATAACAAAATAGTTTTCAAAATATACAATTAATATTAAAATATCAATATTTAAATTGTCATTTTGATTAAAATGACATCTGCATACTTTTACTATCTGAAGAGGCCCGATATCAGATATGACATCTAACCTCTGTACTGTAATCGAGAATGTTCAATAAGTACATATTTTATTATAATTATATCGACATCATTTTAATCGATATCAAATCCCTATAACTTGCCCCCAGTTATCCCTCATTGTACCGAGAATGTACTGGCGGCTTTTCCTCACTGTATCGCAACCCAAATGCGTTGTGCGAGGAAGTCGCCAGCTCTCCGGTCTTCAGTTATGTCAACCCAAATGTACCTAAACAATGATTTATGTTTTTAATCATATTTATTTTCAAAACTACAATTTATATACTACAATGTACAGTCGAGGAATTTAATTTCCTACCCATTTCGTACCTTGTCACAGTGACAATCAATATGAAAGCTGCTAGGACTGTCATATTATAGCTACTATGACAAGGTACGAAATGGGTAGGAAATTAAATTCCTCGACCGTATATAGGTTAAGTATATAACATCTAACTAATCTGCTTAACCTAACCTATATCTTAGATTGGCCCTTATGGCATTGTATCGAGGATGCTGGCGGCATTTCCTCGCTGTACCTATAGCAATACTGATGCATTGTGCGAGGAAGTCGCCAGCCCTTCGGTCTTTAGTTACGTCAACCAGACATTTCGCGATCTCAGCAAACAATTTGCATGCGCAAATAATGTTTGACATATCGAAATGTGTGAACACCATTAATTATTTTAGTGTAATGTATACATTATGAAACAGTTATTCATTAGCCTCTTTTTTCTTTTCCAGGGTTTAAAAGTCAACTATCATCAACGCAGTCGTCGAAAAAAAATCGATGATATAACTTCACAGATAATCTACCTAAAGTCCGTACTAGCTAAAAAAAGGCTCCACAAAAACAAAATGGACGGCGCTTAGGTAATACAGGGGGGCGTCGTCAAAATACGCATGTGCGTACCCCACCCCCGAGTGGGGGAAAATCCACTTGGGGCATTCGGGGGAAAAATAGGCACGATTTTTCACCCACATTTTCTTGAGTTCCTTTGACGTGGGAATAATTTGGTGGTTTCGAATATATAACGACAGGGGAGAAGGGGGCTTTTGAGTACGTTAATAAGAGATTTTAATTTTCAGAGGGTCTAGCTGTTTGTTTTGAAAACACGTTTTTTATCTTGGTCAAGCGGGTTTGACGTGGAATTCATTATTTTCTGATTGGGGGAGAATTCAAAGGCTTTAAAGTGTATGCCTGGAATATACATATTTTATAGCGTTTTGTTTTGTTTTTTATACCTGAGGATATTTTTTTGGAAAATCATGAGAGTTGATTTTTTTCAGTTACCGACATTATGGAATATCTTTTCTGATATCTTCCAAAAAACCTGCGGACCCAATATATTTACAATGTTTTCAGTACATATGGCACTTTTTTTACGTGCTAGTCCGAGAAGTGGTTAGTATATTAGCTGAAAAACATCGTACGATACACGTGCGAAAACGAAATTCGTAACTCGTGCCGATTTAAAAAACTCCCTTTAAATACCAAAGGGAGTTTTTGAAATCTCCACTCTTTTCGAAATTATTTTTTTTCGCACTTGTATCGTAATGCACTATTTTCGATTTCAAAGTTAGTCTAGTTTAAATAAAAACCAAAAATATTGAACTAAGTTGCGATTTTAAAGTATTATATCAAAATTTGTCAAATCAAATTAGAAATTGTTCTAATTGCCATAGGGTTAAAAAAATGCTTAATGTCCTTTGGGCAGGACACCTATAGGCAGAGGATAAAGTAGGTAAGTAAGTTTTCATACCGGTTACGTACCTTACGTTAAATACCATCGACGTTTTAATAACACTAACAAGATTTTTAGCAAACTAGATAATTCAGCTACTTAAATATTTAAACGGGTAAATATAGACGAAGGATTTAGTATCAATCGCATTTGTAAACGGTCAGTTGAACGCGATCTTTCACGTAATAAAAGAAGTAAGATGTGTATAGTTTATGAAAAATATTTATTCAAATTATTACTATGATTTAAATAGGGATAGGGGACCTTAACATAGACAATTAATTTGAATTTTATAATGAATTAATGAAATACCTGACTGTGACTACAAATGCCTTTTAAAACATAAACGAATACCACAATTATTAATTTGTGACATAAGTTTTTAGTATTTGTAATAATTGCCAAATTAATTTATTGTATTGAAATGTAATGTATCTATGGATCGGACATATTTTATAATCGCGTTTCTTTGTTGTTATAATTGTACCTTTATAATGACTATATTTAAATGAAATTCATGAACTCTATATTTGTATTAACTTGACATGTAAAATTTTATTAAATTTACGAGCACATGAGTATGAGTACCTAATGTTACAATATAATGTAATTAATGTATAATAGGGATGATGACTGGCAAGTCAAATCGGCATCTTTTTTTCGAGCTGTCAGAACGATCACCACTATGGAATTTTATATGAAATATTCAAAAGTGACCTCACGTTTGAGTACAAACAGCAACACAGCTAGGTATACACTTCAGAAATAGGAAATATTGCATGAAAGAGAATCACATGTCAGTTACATAGGAATGTTGAGCCAATTGGCAAAGGATGCAATTTGGTCGTGTAATATTATGTTATGGGTTCGGTATTTTTCGTTAGTAGGCACGATCGCGACATTTCCGATGGTCTCCGATGATATGTCATCTTTGTTGCGTCAAAATTTCAGTATTTGAAAACTAGTTGACATAATCTATCGGCCAATATTAGACGCTAGATGTCGTTGTTCCTAGTGGAAACTGGATAACGACAGTTCTTCATAGATTTATCTAAAACCGTTTAGTAATTTATTAATGTTTTTACGAGGTCAACAAGAATTTATTCATTAATGTAACAAAAAATAAAAACCATATAAAAAAAGTAGTTTTCTTCAAATCGGATGCCATGATTTCATCATCATCAGCCTATGATAGTCCACTGCTGGACGTAGGCCTCTCCTATTAACTACGCGTATAGACGCATTAGGAGGTAAATGCCCATAATCGCCACGCTGGGCAAGCGGATTGGCGATCGCAGTAATGTGTCCACTGTGATGACGCTGCTGACCATCATCAATCTTTGATCAAATAATGGTCAGTGACACTTCAATCCCTTAGTCGACTCTTACGACACCCGCAGGAGGAGTTGGGGTGGTGACAAATTGTATTCTTATTGCCGTCACCACACGGCTTGCCATGATTTATCTAACATTCAAAGTCAAAGTCAAAGTCAAACTATTCTTTATTCAAGTAAGCTTATTATTAAGCACTTTCGAATCGTCTGACATGAGAGAAAAAAATCTACTACTGGTTCAAACCCTACGCCGTTCCTGAGAAGAACCAGTAAGAAACTCAGGTCGACTTATTTTTTCAAAACAGTATAATAATACATCTTATTAAAATAACATGCATTAAAGAATGTATTACATAAAAAAAAATAAAAAAAAAGATTATTATAGACATTTTTATAAAGACAGAAATAAATAAAGGACCATAATATTAAACAAAAATAATTATTATTGTACAAGTTCGCAACATTATTAAGTATCTATATCTAATACTACTAGAGATGTAAAGGTCCTCTAGTTGTCAGAATAAAGAGATATTAAGATTTAGAGATGTAAAAGGTCTCTAATCGTCATGATTTTAACAATAATATTAAAATAGAAAAATTAACAATTTAGTGACAATCACAAAGCAGCTATTCTTATTATTTAAAAGACAACAGCCAATACCTATTTAAATATGACATCACAGTAAAATAAACTCTAATATTAAATTAAACTAGAGATGTTTATTCTCTAATGTCAATAATACATAATTTTGGAGATGTAAAGTGTCCCCAATGTCAGTTAATAAATAATAATAATAATGATTTGGAGGTGTAAAGAATCTCCAAATGTCAATAAAAAGTAAATAAAAAGGTATATGAAACAAATGTTTCATGTCAGAAGACAGTTAAACTAAAAGTCTTGTGAACTAGTGCTACAGAATACATAATTATTATGTATCCAATAAGTCAAAATTTTGCTATAGGTATAAGGAGATAAATGGGCTCCATGGTGAAATAAATATTAAGTGTGGAGATGTAAAAGGTCTCCACGGTCAAAGAAATTAAATGCTAAGAATAATAAATAAAATTAATAATTTTGGAGGTGTAAAGGCTCTCCAAACGTCAAAAAAAAAAAAAAAATAATAATAATAATAAAGAGGCTGTTAAGCTAACAGTCTTATAAACTAAGTCTACAAAATACGATGTGGGCTACCTTCCCACGTCCAAGTAAACACTTACTTATAATTACATATTATTTACACTTTATATAACTAAGTAACGTAGTATATATTATTATGTGTAGATATACATACATATTATATTTAACTATTTACATCTATTTACACAACTACACAAACGTATACAATATTAATTTACAATTACATACGTATAATATACACCGCATTTATATATCGTCCGTCAAGAATCTTTGACGTGCCAACAAGTCGAGTGCTAAGCTTACGCGCACCGAGATAACGGGAGCGCCCGGTTTGTGCATGCTCCTTGCCGGCCGGCGGTCGCCGCGCCCCGCATCAGTCTGCATATGAAACTGACGCGGAGTGCATGTCGCTTATGACCGCTAATCGCATTACGATCGCTATCGCTTACGCCTATATTTATTCGCTTTTCTATTTATCTTCCGTACTATCTCTTCTGTGTAACTATCTTCCGAACTTTGGATACTCCTTCTGTGTTGTAAATTATTGACATTATAATTGTACAAAAGAGTTAAGTGGATGTTTGGATTATTCGCCCTATGTACATCCCCATACTGGTGACCCCGGAGGAACACATTACCGAGAGGAAGCTACAATAAAACCGTACGTAGAAGTGAAACGAGAAATGGCTGACGGCGAGAATGAGCAAAATGCCCCGGCGCCTGCGCAAGTACCGTTCGGAGTACCCGTGTCCGTTACACCATCCGTCACGACTTCGCCACCGGGTCCGTCATCCGAAGTTTTTAGAGTTGGAGTGCGACTTCCACCATTTTGGGCAGAGGAACCTGACATATGGTTTTCACAGGTCGAGAGTCAGTTTGACGTCGCTGGCATCACTAGTGACATGACCAAATTCCACTACGTGGTTAGTCAATTGGATCGACAATTTGCTAAGGAAGTCAGGGACATCATAACCAACCCCCCGGCAACTGGTAAATATGCCAAGCTTAAATCAGAGCTTATCAGCAGGTTGAGCGCCACCAACGAACGACAGATCCAGCAGCTTCTGCATCACGAAGAGCTTGGAGAACGCAAACCATATCAGTTCCTGCGTCACCTACAGGCTCTAGCAGCGAAGCGTATTTCGGACGACGTATTGCGCATGATGTGGACGAACAGGTTACCAACAAGCATCCAGACTGTTCTCGCAGGACACCCATCAGCTTCGCTGAATATTCTTGCAGACTTGGCCGATAGGATTCATGATATCGGGCCGCGCTGCGGTTGTTCATCACACGTCGCTTCCGCAGGTTTTGATCAACAAGGCTCCAGCAACGATGCCTTGGCGAGGGAGATAGCCGCACTGAGGAAGGAAGTTCGGGCTTTGAAGGTGGGCCGCGATGAAGGAAGGTCCCGCTCGAGGAATCCCAGCCGCAGCCGAAGGCAGAGCCGTTCTAGCACCAGGTCCCAGTCAAGCTATAGGAAATTTCCCATCTGCTGGTACCACTCTAGACATGGCGAAAACGCCAACAAGTGCGTACCGCCTTGCGACTATAAGAAGTCGGGAAATGCCATGGGCAGTCGGTGATGGCGACAACTGATAGCCCTGTCAAATCAAGTCGCCTCTTTGTTACTGACAGACGGACGAAGATGCAGTTTCTGGTCGACACCGGTAGCGACCTCTGTGTCTTGCCCAAGTCAATGCTGCAAGAACGTCGAGCACCGACGGATTACAAGCTTTCTGCAGCCAACGGGACGACTATCGACACCTTCGGCTACATGCATCTCAATCTGGACCTCGGACTTCGACGCGAATTTCCATGGCGTTTTGTGGTAGCTCAAGTTACTAAGCCTATTATAGGTGCTGATTTTTTAGCGCATTATAAAATTCTTGTGGATTGTGGTAATCAAAGATTAGGCCGCCTTATAGATCTCACCACTAGCTTAGCTTCTTCTGCCATTTTTGCTGTTTGCGATGATATTTTATCTGTAAAGGTTTTAAACGATGGCGATTCGTGCTATCACCGCTTATTGTCTCAGGAATATCCTGAAATCACGCGACCTGCTGGCACACAACGCACAATCTCGCACAACACACAACACCACATTCGCACTACTCCAGGTCCCCCAGTATCCTGTGCCCCAAGACGTCTCGCTCCGGATAAGCTCATGGTAGCCAGACGAGAGTTCGAAGGTATGTTGGTTAACGGTACAGCAAGACCATCTGAGAGCCCGTGGTCATCACCGCTACATCTGGCGCCTAAAAAAGATAATGGCTGGCGTCCCTGCGGCGACTACCGACAGCTCAACGCTCGTACCATACCTGACAAATACCCAATCAGGCATATACACGATTTTACTCACAGCATATCTGGTTGTAAGGTCTTTAGTACTATTGATCTCGTAAAGGCTTACAACCAGATACCTGTACACGCGGAGGACATACCGAAGACGGCCATTACAACGCCCTTCGGTATGTTCGAATTCCCGTATATGACATTTGGCCTCAGAAATGCAGGTCAAACATTTCAGAGATTCGTCGACGAGCTGACACGCGGATTGGATTTTGTGTATTGCTACCTGGATGATTTTTTTAGTATTTTCCAGAGACGAAGAACAGCACATACAGCATCTACGTGAAGTTTTCACCAGACTCCGAGACTACGGCATGGTGATCAACGTGTCTAAGTGCACCTTTGGAGCTCCCCAGGTAACTTTTTTAGGTTACCTGATCTCGGAGAGCGGGACCAAACCCTTAGACACGAAAGTGCAAGCCATACGTGATTTCCCACCACCCAAGGATGTCAAACAGCTGAGGAGATTTTTGGGTATGGCCAACTTTTACAGGCGATTCCTGCCGCATGCCGCTAAAACCCAAGCACCCCTCAACGCACTCCTGGGTGGAGCAGTTAAAGGGTCCACGCCCATCAACCTGAGCGGCGATGCTCTGAAGGCTTTCAATGAGACCAAGGAAAGTCTATCCAACGCAGCGTTACTGGCTCACCCCGATTGTCGAGCTAAGCTAGCGTTGGTCACAGATGCATCAGACGTAGCACTGGGTGCAGTCCTACAGCAACAGGTTCAGGACCAGGTATGGCAGCCATTGGCCTTCTTTTCTCGGAAGCTGAGTCCGTCGCAGACCAAGTACTCCCCTTACGACCGAGAGCTACTCGCGATCTACGAAGGTATTAAGTACTTCCGGCACATGCTGGAGGCGAGACACTTTACAGTCTATACTGACCACAAACCGATCAGTTTCACTTTCCATGAGAGGAAACATAACTGTTCGCCTAGGCAGTATAGACACTTGGACTACATATCCCAGTTCACTACCGATATAAGGCACATATCCGGCAAAGATAATGTTGTAGCCGACACCTTATCTCGGGTTGAAGAACTGGGGACACCACTCGATCTCGCCGACCTAGCAAGATCTCAAGTGTCCGACCCCGAGCTCGCCGAGTACTTGACTTCGTCGTCTCTACGCTTGGTAAGAATGCCGTTCCCGGGCAGTCGTGAGCCCTTGTACTGCGACGTCAGCACCCCGACTCCCCGCCCATTTGTTACCAAGCAGTACCGTAAAGCCGTTTTTGACAGCCTCCATTGCTTGAGCCACCCTGGCGCTAACACAACTGCTAAAATGGTAGCTCAGCGATTCGTGTGGCCAAGCGTACGGAAGGACTGCAGGGATTGGGCACCAGCTTGCGTGCCATGTCAACGTTCGAAAGTAAGTCGACACGTGTCCTCTCCTTTAGGTACATTCGAACTTCCTCGTGGTCGCTTCCAACAGGTGCACATCGACTTAATCGGACCTTTACCTATCTCACAAGGTTTCCGCTATTGCTTGACGGCTATTGATCGTTCTACACGATGGCCGGAGGTCATACCAATACCGGACATAACGGCTGAGACTGTGGCCAAAGCTTTGTTGGCTGGCTGGATATCCCGATTTGGATGTCCAGTAGATATTGTTACTGATCGCGGTCGCCAATTTGAATCCGCGCTGTTTCAATATCTATCCAAGGCCATCGGGTTTCAGCACAAGCGTACAACAGCGTACCATCCGGCATGTAACGGAATCGTGGAACGATTCCATAGGCAGCTTAAAGCCGCCATTACATGCCATGGCGATTCTAGCTGGTCAGAAGTATTGCCCCAAGTACTCCTTGGCATACGCAGCGCCTTCAAAGATGACCTACAAGCATCTGCCGCTGAAATGCTTTATGGCGAACCCCTGCGACTCCCAGGCGAATTTTTTGATCCCAGCGTACCCGGTACCACGGACATCACTGATTTTACCGCGCGACTACGCTCATTCGCCTCAAAGCTTAAACCTACGCCCGCTTCTCGCCACAGCAAAAACAGTATCTTTGTCTTCAAAGAGCTAGCGACAGCTGAGTATGTCTTCCTGCGTGAAGACGCCTCACGCGCTCCTCTGACTCCTGTATACTCAGGTCCACACAAAGTTCTGGAGAGAACCGACAAAGTATTCAAACTCCTCATTAAAGGTAAAACGGTCACTGTGACCATCGACCGATTAAAACCGGCACATATTCTGTCGGATGACTTTCCAGCTCAGGAATCGACTACGCCTGCCGCCCCTGAAACTGTAGTGTCAGGAAGACCACATAGCCACCCTGATGCCAGTCCGGCAAACGTACTTAGAACTACTCGTTCGGGAAGGCAAGTACGTTTCCCAGATTATTATCGGCCTTAACCAGGTCTCTGGGGGGGAGTGATGTGGGCTACCTTCCCACGTCCAAGTAAACACTTACTTATAATTACATATTATTTACACTTTATATAACTAAGTAACGTAGTATATATTATTATGTGTAGATATACATACATATTATATTTAACTATTTACATCTATTTACACAACTACACAAACGTATACAATATTAATTTACAATTACATACGTATAATATACACCGCATTTATATATCGTCCGTCAAGAATCTTTGACGTGCCAACAAGTCGAGTGCTAAGCTTACGCGCACCGAGATAACGGGAGCGCCCGGTTTGTGCATGCTCCTTGCCGGCCGGCGGTCGCCGCGCCCCGCATCAGTCTGCATATGAAACTGACGCGGAGTGCATGTCGCTTATGACCGCTAATCGCATTACGATCGCTATCGCTTACGCCTATATTTATTCGCTTTTCTATTTATCTTCCGTACTATCTCTTCTGTGTAACTATCTTCCGAACTTTGGATACTCCTTCTGTGTTGTAAATTATTGACATTATAATTGTACAAAAGAGTTAAGTGGATGTTTGGATTATTCGCCCTATGTACATCCCCATAACATAACTAATATGTATTCAAGTCAATGTCATGTAAATCTAAGACAGCTCTTGAGACTGAAGACACGGCCATGGTTCCTCGTCATTCAAGTAATCGTCAACTTTATAATAACCCTTTTTGAGAAGACCATTTTTGATGTACATTTTGAATGAATTATAGGGCAGTTCCCATGCCTCTAAGGGTACTTTGTTGAAAAAGGTAACACAGTTTCCAACAAACGACTTTTTTACTTTCTGTAGACGAAACTTGGTAACCAATAACTTATGCTTGTTCCGTGTGTTGCGGCTGTGAATGTCAGAAAGCTTTTTAAAGGATTTAATATTCTTATGTGTGTACATTATCACATCCAGTATGTATTGTGAAGCTACTGTGAGAATATCTATTTCCTTAAATCGTTCTCTCAGTGAGTCGCGAGAGCTCATATTGTAAATCGATCGAATAGCTCTCTTCTGAAGAATGAAGATGGTGTCCAAATCTGCTGCTTTGCCCCAAACCAGTATGCCATAAGACATAATACTGTGAAAGTAACTAAAGTAAACTAGGCGAGCTGTCTCCACGTCAGTGAACTGTCGGATTCTTCTAACTGCATACGCGGCAGAGCTCAGCCTTTTTGCCAGGGTAGATATGTGAGGAGCCCATTGCAGATTGCTGTCCAAGGTAAGGCCCAGAAAAAGTGTATTATCAACAAGGTCTAGCTTCTCACCATTTAACGTGATAATAGTTTCAGACTTTCTTACATTTGGAAGCGAGAATCTTACACATTTGGTCTTCTTCGCATTAAGAAGTAAATTATTTGCTGTGAACCACTCTGATACCTCTTTCAAAGTTTCATTGACTTGTCTGTAGTCAATTTGTTTTCTGTCAACTTTGAAAATTAACGATGTATCATCAGCAAACAGAACTATGTCACATTTATCTTTTACAAGGTTCGGCAAGTCATTTATGTACACCAGGAAGAGGAAAGGCCCCAGAATAGAACCCTGAGGTACTCCAAGCTTTACAGTCTTGCCACAAGACTCAGTTCCATTTACAACCACTTTCTGGGTTCTTAAATTTAAGTAAGAACAGACAAGGTGGAGAGCTTCTACTGACAATCCATAGTATTTTAGCTTGTGTAATAGTGTATCATGATCCACGCAATCGAATGCTTTGGAGAGGTCGCAGAAGACACCAATAGCATCTTGCGAATTTTCCCAGGCGTCGTAAATATGCTTGATTAGTACTGAGGCGGCGTCTGTAGTTGAACGACCTCTTGTAAACCCAAATTGCTGATTCTGAAGCAGTTCATTCCTGTTGAAATGTTGAACCAGTTGGTTCAATATGATTTTCTCAAACACTTTACTCAGAACAGGAAGTATGGATATAGGTCTAAAGTTTCCAAGGTCATATTTGTTTCCTGATTTAAATAGAGGAATCACTTTGCTGTACTTCATTAGATCGGGAAACACACATTCTCTTACACAAGCATTAAACACATTTGCTAAGTACGGTGCAATAACATCGATAACAGATTGCATGACTTTCACAGAGATTCCCCAAAGGTCTTCGGAGTTCTTCAATTTCAAGGACTTGAACATTTTGATGATCTCATTTGGGTCTGTATACTGAAAGTGAAAATCTTTGTTCCATGGTTTGATATTGTTCATATCCAAGAATGAGCCAGCCTTAGTCACAGACGAATTCAAGTTTTCAGTAGTATCTTTGGCTATGTTGATGAAGAAGTGTTGAAAGGCGCCAGCAACGTCCAAGTCCGCAGTCAAGATTTGGTCATCCACTCTCAGTTTGTATTGGCCGTCACGGGGTTTTGTCTTTCCAGTTTCAGAGCGTATCACATTCCAGGTCGCTTTTACAGTGTTGTCTGCCGACTTGACTTTGTTACTTATATAGGCAGACTTGGCAGCGGCGCAAACTTTCTTAAACACTTTGGAATAATTCCTTACGTATTCCAAGAATTTCCCATCATGGTTATAATTTCTCATTTCATAAAGCTCATACATTCTATTCCTGCTTTTATGGATGCCAACAGTAGCCCAATCGCCAAACCTTGTTTTTACTGAGTCTTGCTTCAATGTTTTGAGCTTGAAAATATTTTTGTGTACAGTTTGTATGACATTCGAAAGCTCCTTGTACAGTGCATTAGGATCTTTCGTATCGGGAATGAGTGCCTGTACCCTGGAATTAACATCTTCTCTAAACCTTTCCATCCGAGTTACAGTGATGGGCCTATATGTAATTACTTGCTGTTGTTTCACAATATTGACTTCGAAGTAGGCTTTTTGACCACAGTGATCCGAGTTAAAGCAGCTAATGATCGATTTCTCCGTAGCTTCAACATTACAGAATATATTGTCCAAACATGTCGCAGTGCTGGCGGTTATCCTCGTGGGCTCATTAAACAGCGGAGATAAGTCAAACGACTGAAATAAGTTTGATATTCTTACTGTGTGTGCATGCGTGAGATCTAATAAATTTACATTAAAATCGCCACAAACAATTATTTTCTTACTGCTAACAAACACTCGTCTCAATACATCTTCCATTGTAGACTCAAACACGGTAAAATCTGAAGAAGGTGGTCTATAGACACACAATATAATGTGATTCTCCATTTCCACACAAGCTATTTCGATAGTTCGCTCAATAGAAAGCTTGACTATGTCCTTTCTCTCCTTACATTTACAATTAGTTTTCAATACAATCAACGAGCCCCCATGAACGGCCGACTTTCTACTGAACGAGCTAACTATCTCGTAATTATGAAAATTAAATAAAGGTATTTGGCATTCATCGAGCCAGTGTTCCGTCACACACATAACGTCTACATCTAAAGACTCTAAGAAAAGACCCACTTCTAATTCCTTGCTGGAGAAGCCCTGTATATTTTGATGGACCAGCAGCATCTGACGGGGCTTCTCCGCTGTCTCGGCTGTCAGTTTAAATGTACGGCGCGCGCGCCGCCGCCGGCCGCCGGCGGCTCTATGTTGTACGCGAGTAGGTCGGCTGTTGTCTCTTTACATTCTTTAGATATATACATATGGCTATCATACAATTCGAATATTAAACAATTTCTTCTATAAAATCGATTCAGATCGAAGAAATGATAGTCACAGTTGTAACATGTCACATTGTACCTACAACGTGGAATTTAATTCGGACACTCTAATGTTGTGCCCATACGAAGCATTACTCGCGTAAGGAAAGGCGCACAGAATAATTTTACAAATTCCACGTCGCTCAATATCTGACAGGGTTCGAACGAGCGCTCCCAGGTGCGATTTCCTCACGCCTACACTATTCCCTAGGTGCACGACGAGAGTCGTGCCCCTATCGAACGTATCCTTCGCCATACGGTCCGCGATAGTCTGGACGGAGGCGCCGCGCATACACACATTGGTGACCTTCTGCCGGAGAGAGCCACTCAGCAACGCTCCGAGGCCGGCCCCGATGTCATCGGAGTAGACGACCGTGCGGGGCTGTGGGCCGGGACGCGCCGGGGTGGAGGGCGCCGGGCCGGGGGGCGGCGCGGCGGGGGCGCACCGGGCTGGAGGCCGCCGGGGCAGGCGAGGGGGCGAGGGCGCCGGAGCGGGCGCGGCGGCCCGGGGCGCGCGGGGCGAGGGCACAGGTGGCCGCGGCAAGGGGAGCCGCAGCGCGCGGCGAGCCGGCGTCGGCTGGCAGGGTGTGGAGAGGCCGACCACGGGCTGGCGCGGCATGAAGACGCCCGGCACGGGCAGACGTGGCGTGGAGACGCCCGGCACGAACAGGCGTGGTGTAGGGACGCCCGGCACGGGCAGGCGTGGTGTAGGGACGCCCGGCACGAGCAGGCGTGGTGTAGGGACGCCCGGCACGGGCAGGCGCGGCGTGGAGAGGCCCGGTGTGGGCGGGCGA
Source organism: Thaumatotibia leucotreta (assembly GCA_025490895.1). Classification (NCBI taxonomy): domain Eukaryota; kingdom Metazoa; phylum Arthropoda; class Insecta; order Lepidoptera; family Tortricidae; genus Thaumatotibia; species Thaumatotibia leucotreta. The sequence continues at coordinate 302 of JALPQI010017578.1, read as the reverse complement.
GCTGCGGGCGACACCGACGACGGGCGCGTCGGTGGCTGCGGCGAGTCCAATCGAAGAGGAATCCCGCTCCCAGGTTCTAGAACATTAGACATGAAAGCTATGTATTCCTGTAATGTTTTAGTAGAAAGTTCATGTTTATTATTGAGATCTCTCAACTTGTCTTCTAATATTTTCATTTCTGTGGACCGATTATTCAACTCCTCCACTGTGCGGTCCAGCTGGTTCTGACAATTTAAAAGTTCGACACTTAAGTCCACACTGTTTGACGTGCCCTGAATTGTTTTAAATAAAAGTTTATGACA
>JALPQI010017577.1:0-20427 GCA_025490895.1 Thaumatotibia leucotreta | reverse complement strand
ATTTGGTTGGATTGATTGTTACGTAAAATAAATTTACAATGTTTCAAGTAATTAGACATAGTGCTAGCTTGGCTAAAACGTCACTTACGAGGTAAACGCGAAGGCTGTAAAATATTTGAATTACCTAAGTTTAATGATATCCGAACCATTTCTTATGAAACTTAACATTACAGGTCTCTCCCGGCCTTCTCAACTTCTGTCTCTCGCCTGGCCCACGATCCTTCGAGCGTGAATGAAGCTCCAAAGATCGACAACGAAGCGATCCTGGCTCTGCCGCAGGAAGCCAGGGACAAGCATGCATTGGAGTCAACCATAATGGTCCCGGAAAAGGTACCATCCGTTTTTTAAATATTTATTTATCGCCTCAGCAGCTCTTTATCATTCTCAGCTGGTAGACGCCCACTACTGGACGTGGGCCTCCCCAGAGAATGCATTAATGATTATTCAGCAACCTGAACAGCATAAACAACTATTTTTTTTGCTTTTGCCAGTAAGTGACCATAGAAACGCTGTACACAGTTATAAATAATTATTAACACTTTCTCACTCCTAAGTTACTAGTCAAAATAAATGATTATATTTAAGGAAAACAATAAATTGTTATTGACAAAATATCACTACTAGGTGCTTGTAAGTATTATAACTGCAAAATATTTTTAGTTCAGAATATTTTTTTTAAAGATAATAATTTTTATTTCTACTCAGAGTCACTAGACCTTTTCGAGGGTTGGGTGGTCAAACCCGATAAGTCGAGCAAACCTGTTTTTAAAATACAAACTATATGACATTGATGTGAAGTTGTTATTTCAATGAAAAAGATTCTCGACTTATCGGGTTTGACCACTTTGTTCTAGGTATACTTTTTTATTCTTTCTATATGCTACTTTCATGTATTCCTTCATGGAACAGTATATAATATATTTTCCATACATGTGTGATGTCTGCCTAGAAACAGCAATTGGGTCATGGAAAGCTCTGATTATCCAAGTACTTTGGTCTTGATGATCCAAGGCTTTATGACCCACAAAATAATTACACAACTTACTCTTGTCATGCCTGTTGGTTTGAATGAGGTGCTTTACTACTAGATGTGTACTGTTTTTCACATTCCATTCTATCATGTTCTTTTCAGGGGAAAATCATATGGCTTCTTTTAAAGTATTATCTAAAATCCTAATTAAAATTTATGGGGCTAACTAAAATTTATTAAACATTCTTAAAAAGATAAATATAAGTGAACTATGATAAATAGAAATCACTGTGTCATATATTTTTTTAGGTTTTTTGTTTGGCTTAATGATTTTAGTCCATTTTTACTTTTTTATGCTAAGTCTACACAAATATACAATGAAGTTTTTCATTACTTTCTGTTTACAATTGTCTACATGTAAAGCTATGGATGATAAATTGCTACCCCAATATTAAAAGGGTCTATGTTGGACATTTGTAACTTGAAATTTGAACATTGTCATACTGACATTTAGTCCAGATTTAATTACCCGAAAATGTAACAAAGAGCCCTGTAATATTGGGGTAGCGAAATGTGTCCTATCCTAGCAATAGGCACAGGGCTCACTGCGAGGCTATAAACACGAACAAAAGACACGCACTCCCTATCACCGCGAGTATCGCCGTGTCTGCGTATCTTTTGTTCGTGTCCATAGTTCACAGCTTAGTAGCATGTGGTGAGACGGTGCCATAATCTGATTGGATTCAACTATCTTTTGTTATTAGTATTCCCTTTTGTAATTCCAGGTGGACCTTACTCCAGTCAACGGCGTCCCTGAGGAGCACATAAAAACCCGCCGCGTTCGCATCTACCAGCCCCCTAAGAATGCCATGCAGAGCGGCACCAACAACATCCACCACTGGCAGATGGAGTTCGACAACCGGCAGCGTTGGGAGAACCCTCTCATGGGCTGGACTTCCACTGGAGACCCACTCTCAAACATGAAAGTCCAGTTCAAGACACCCAAGGAAGCTATCGAACATTGCGAGAAAAATGGGTGGGCTTGGTACTTGGATGTACCAAAAACGGAAAAGGGATATAAGGTCAAGAATTATGGAAGCAATTTCGCTTGGAACCGCCGCACCAGAGTGTCCACCAAGTAAATGTTAGTACAATTGATTGTTGATTTATTTATTGTCTTCGGTATGTATAAAATACTTACGGAAAAAATACTGTTCTCATCTCTCGTAGTATCAGTAGATCAGCGATCAGTAGATTTATGTATATACATTTTTAATTATGGGTAGTTGCAAATAAAATGAAATAAAAAGTCAGCATTTCTATATTTTTCTTTAATCATAGTTTTCAACATGGTTAATTTATATTTTGTACCTCGGAAGAAAATCATATTTCGCAGGTCTCACTTAAGATTTTTATTTACATATGATACAATTTGAATATGTTACATAAAATTGTATGTATGAACCGTGATCAACACATGCTCATTGCAATTTCGCTAGCTACAGTAGTTTTACATGTACATCGTACATGATTATAATTTTAATATATAGAGATTTAATTAATAACTAACAACCTTTTAAAGATATAACTACATAAAATTATTATGAAAAATTATTGCATTGTCTTTTTTATCTATGTATTTACATAATAATGAACAATTACATTACTGAGAAATTCATTCCTTCAATAGTAGATAGTCCTAACTTCGACTATAGAATGAAGAGTGGGGGAAAGCAAAGTGTAAAATCCTCGTAAAGCGTAGTGTACAAACATTAGTACATAAAAGGTGTCAGGGTCTAAAATCTAGAACAATAAATTTGAAACAGGCTTCGAAAAATTCTACAATAAAAATTAATTACATTTAATTCAAAAGGGTTTGGTCAAGTTTGGGTAAAGGTAAAATTTGTAAAATAATAGACAAAGTTGGTCCTTACACAAAATAGCTTTCGGCTAATACTACTGCAGGGTCTTAAAGTGTAGATATGAAACATTTAAAATACTGACTTCAAAGTTTTTAGAATCTGAAATTTCTCTCTTTACTATAACTGCTATTAGTGATTCTACATACTATAAATTAAACATGCTGACTAAAACTGCCAGTAAACAAACTTTCAAAAACATCCTCTATTTAGAATCTCTAAATATTCATGGAATACAGGTTTATGTATATTACACTGTTTTAATACTGATCTAGCGAAGTAAATCTACTCTGGATTGATGGACATAAGATTTCAGGTAACCAAAGCTTGTCTTGCACTACAATATGTCTCGCTGTTCGGGTTGTATAATTATCAATTAATTATGTCACATTGTAGTTCGTGCAACCATTTATCTGTGTTGTTTTAAACAATTGAACGTATTTTTGAACGGTGACATTTGATAATATCGGTAGGCACGTCGATACATTTATGCATTACTTCATCAAAATGTTAGAGCGGTCTTACAGTACCTATGATCATTTCAAATATTGTGACCTTAGTATGTACTTGATAAAAAACTTGCTTCCAAATTTATATTTAAAAGTGACTTTTTTTGTAATTAGAAAAGGCACAAACGAAAGAGAACTTCGAACAGGTAAGGATTCATTACAAGTAGTTTTTGATAGAGGTAACAGAGTGATTAAATTTATGTAAGTGGGTATTATAATGTCCTATTTTACGGTATCTATGCAAACATATCATTTGAAGTACACTTCGGCTAGCCTGCTTAAAGCTATCATTTGAGAACAATTTACTTACAATAACAACAAAAATCTAAACTATTGCTGACTAGCATAGGGTTGACTCGATTAAATACTATACGCATGTCGGATAATATTACAATTAATCAACAAAATAAATAATCGTGGACGGGCCCGACATTTAAAAATATGAGGTAACTATTTATGAATTTACTAAAGGTCAAATAATACTGATACGTTCAATAATCACAAAAGATAATCCATCCTAATCTAATATTTTGTGCTGTTGTTTTTGAACTTAAGTTCTACATAACGGTTACGAGTGTTATAGATTTTCATCTATATCGTCAAGGAGTAGGTACATATTATGCAATCATTGATCTATTAAAATAACATGAAATTTCATAGTAATTTGAGCTACAAAGTTAATTACTTAGATTATTATTTGATGGCGACCTAATATGTACTATAGCTAATACCCACTTTATGAATTTATCATTTGTACGTAGCTGATTCCAAAATCTTTATGAATTACCTAATTCATAAATTGGGTACATACGCAGTTTTGTCGCGATTGAATCTTTTAATATTCGCAACGTTTAGAATCATTTCAGCGAGTTATTTGAAACCCATCATAATTTCGTCCGTCTGCGTTTAATCTCCTACATTGTACACTTGTGCAGTGTTGAGATAAATGGTAACAATGAAACAATAACAAATAGTTTAGGTACCTAAATAAGTACCTATCTGTCTAATACTACTACATTATAAGAGATCAATGTTGCTTAATTACTTGTAACAGTAACTAAACAGAGTTATTTTTCAAAATGCCGATGTCCACAGTTTAATGTTATATTTAAATGTGAATTTATAAAAGAATATACGCGAACCGTATATGTGCGAGCGGAATTTAAAGATTTAATTTGAGTAAAAATTATGGATTTGAAAAAACTCAAGCTAGTTTTTCGTGCAATGAATCGACCTTTTTTCACTAACGTTAAGGTTCAAATTCATTATCACCAAAGACCTCAAAGCGTCGCTGTCTACCCGGTTTGGTAAAGGCACTGCTTGTCTTCACAATTCGATTGCATATCAAAAAACCGCGTGCCAATTTTACGAGTGATTTAATATTCAGCAAACAACCGGCGTCTTAATAACTATAATAAATAGCATAGACAAACAACGTTAATCAGTGCATAATATTATCGACGTATATTTCATCGGTTGATAACCAGAACTCACTAAGTAACAAATACCTACTTGAAATAAAGCTCGTATCTCAGTTCTGATTTAGTATTGACATACGAGATTGCTAAGAGTAGTGACGGTTTTTATAGTGATTTTTGGTCAGTTCAGCCGACGATATATTTTGCTACCAAAAAACTAGACCGTAGAGTCTTTAGTTTTTTAGTACCTAATAGCTTTTGTATTCAACACATCAAAGAAATTCTGTCGCCTATAATATAATATTATGCACTATTTTACGCAATATTTTGTCTATGTAAATAGCGAGAGGCACTGTGAAACTGAAACGATGCCTACGTCTACTATATCTATGCTATAAATTGTACAAAACAATTTAACTTCTATTTTACTAAGGCGAAAATTGACGTTTCTTATTATTTTCACTATAATTTAGCTCTTTGTTTCACGCTGGTTCTCGCATACCGTGGACACAAACGAATTCACCATTTATAGGTCTTATTACAATGTTTATAAGGTCTACATATGGCTAGTGTGTCGCCGTCAGTATCGAGCTCTTTCGATTAGGTATTGACTATTGTTATTTATCGCCGTATTTTTAAGATAGCGGTAAAACTAAACGGAGACGAAGCGTTCGTCGACTTTAGGTGTCCGTATCAGTCGTTCACGTACTCTAATTACTATTTACAATAAAGTCGTCAATTACAACCATCATCGAGATTCCTCAAATACAACTAAATATCATAAAAACAGCTGTACAATGTACAATCCACCGGTGACTATCAAGCGGCGCGAATACTGAATATCTATTTTTAAAATCGAAACACGATAAGGAAGTTCCGGGCACACTCGTCAGAGCTAAGTTTAATTTAAAAATCACATCGAATCTAGTCGTTATCACTGCGCGAACACGATACGCTATTAGTCAGTGGGAGTCTGCGGGCGGGCGCCGTCAGGCTCAGTCTCGGATCAGCTGGGACGCTCGTCGCTCTCACGATGCACTAGCACCCGTACCACGGTGGGGGGTGCGGGGGGAGCGGCGTCCGGGGAGGCCTCGGTCACGAGGATGCTGACGGCGCTACTGGCGTGCGGTGACGGCGTGCGAGCGCGAGCTGGCGACGTGGCCCGTCGCGCTGACGACCGCAGCGACGTTAGACGAAGGGAACCTGCAGTGGTTACGTCTTTACAAGGGAAACTAACTGGTCTGGCAAACTAGGGGCCTATTGCATATAATAGTATTTTATGTGACTGGTTCATAATGCCTAATTATGAACAGTTGCATACATAACTTTATCTACATGCATATAATAAGTTTTCTACAATATGTTTATTTTTGTGGCAGCAAATTATTGGTCTCGGTTGTAGCGGCGTCCCGGACTTCTGGTGGTGTTTCACACATTTCAACATCACTGTCTTGTGTGTCGTCATAACTCATTTTTCAGTGTAAATATTTCACAACGAACTCGATAATATTTAACTTTCAAGTCAACAGTCCAAAAAAGTTGAATGTTTGAAACAACTGAAACAAAACAAACACGGGCGGTTTACTGACATTAGTTTTTTTTAATTCATAGACAAGGTAAGGTCTTGAGTCGATATCGATTCTCAATATTCGAGATTTAGAAGAATGTATGGAATATTAATTTTAATGTGAATGAAATCACAAAATCGATTAATTCGATAATCGAAATTAAAGTGTGATTTTTCTTTTTAACAGAATGTTCGAAATTAAATTGTGATTAAGATATCGGTTGCCGATATCGTAAAGATTATGATACACCCTCAGATACAGATTTCTTAAAGTTTACTTACCGCCGCTAAACATATTGTAGACAACTTATGATATGGATGTAGATAAAATTACTAATAATAAAAGTGGAAGTCTCTTTCTAGTAAGAGAGATAGAAAAGAGACTTCCGCTTGTAATATTAGTTGTAATTTGTTATGCGATTGGCCCCAGGTTATGATAAACCAGAAAAATGACATCCATCCATCTTTTTGGAGTGGCAATATTAGTAAGAAAAACCAGTACGATTCTCTCTGATTATGTACGAAACAGACAAATCCTGGCCAAACTATAACAAGATATTATCAAACAAGGATTGCTGAACACTTTCAAAGATCTTTAAAGGACTATAGATGAGATCACCGAAGACATTGCCATTCGAGATCCTTTGAATATGAAATCACTGATCAAATTATTGTTACCTGAATGCGTACTGGAATGATTTTGTGAAGGACTGTTAAAGACCATCTGAGATAATTATATTAGCATAGCGAAAAAGCCTGTAACTTGATAAATAGCTGGAAAGCTGCCTGCTTTGTCATTTTCTCAAGCAATTTCATCTTTTTCAAAAGTTTATATACTGCATAAAATCTTCAACTTTGGCAACATCCAAAATAATTCAAATATAAAACATGTGGATTCAAATTAGATTAATATTGTTTATAAAGTTGTGAATGTTGTGATTAGCATTAGAAAATAACATAGCTTGGCTGCAGAAGGATATACGGCACAAAAATCATAGTGGGGTGTAAATTTTGTAATATATAGCTTCTACAGTGGAAAGTTTTATAGCAGTTGATTACTATGTAAAATTTCAAAATAATAAGTAATTTTGTTACTATGATAACTTGCAGAGAAATTTGTGAAACATGAAGTTATTAAAATCGATAATTCAAGTCTAGTTCTGGATCGAATAGAAACCAGGTAGCAAAAACATGCATAAGTACTCGATGTTTGATTTTTTTTTATTTACTTAACGAGGCGAATTGGTTTACAAAAAAATACCAGAAGAAAGTTATTGAATTTCGTTATGGTCCGCTTAGTAGAAAAAATATGAAAGTATTTATCTTACATTGGAGACCAAAAATGCAATTTCGACTTACTTGCCTGCAGCTCAGATTCTATCTGACTACGCAAAGCGCTAACCACTTCCAAGTGGGCGTTTGTATTCGTAAGCATCGAGTCTAATAGAGGGAGACACGAAAAGCAAAACATTACATATGAACCTGCGCGTTTGGGCCCGCCGTCCTCATCGACCGCGTCTTGATGGCGAAGGAACAGCGGCAGCCCGTATGCCGAGCGTCGCCGGGGCGGCGCTGACTCGGAACCGCTCGCCACCTGGCCACAATCACTCGCTATCATTCCTCTTTACCCTAAGGAGATGCCTATCCTATAAAAAATCCAACCCACAAGCCTAACCACAAGGTTTATGGAGATCTTTTAGACTGAAATCGTCGAAATTTTTTAATTTATATGGCTGTAATCATCGCAGGATCACCCAACGGTCTTGCACGAATGAATTTTTAGACGGTCGCAAGTTAAAGAACAGTGTTTGTGTCAGTGCGTGCCGGTGATTTGGTATCCGCCTTGTGGTAGAGTCTTGTCAGAAACGAAAGTGGTTTTGATGATCGAAAGAAACTGTTGTGCGTTAAGCAAAGATGATTTCTAAGTGTCGTTTACCTGGTCACCGGGCGTAGCGCCCGGCAGGAGCAGGAGGGGTAGGTTAAGCCACGCCCCTCCTAGCTCGCTCAGATCTGAAGCGTCGGAAGCCCGAGAAGATTTTCGACTGGTGGACGCATGCGAACCTCTCCGGACATGCAGCAACGCGCTAAGTCTGCCGCCCCAGCCTCCTCCTGGAGACCACTTTGTGCTCTCCTCCTCATTTGAAGGACTACGATTCTTTCGCCTGAAAACCATACAAAATGATTAGCAACTCGTGGAAAGCTCGCTTTAATAAAAACAGATAAAAGTATCTTACTTAATATACTCTCTAAAGGTCCTTTGTATCGTTCGAGCTGCTTTATCTTCCCTCTTCCATATCCTGGTAGAAGAAACGATCTCGAGTTCCTTTCTCGTTGGAAACTGTTTCTTGAACTTTATATCCATTTGTTCCTGTAATTGCCTGAAGGTATCCGTCTCCTCAACATGACCTAGCACGTGCTTTACTAGTGAGTGAAGAATATCCAGACAGTGGATTTTGTTTCCTCTGGCAATAGGGAGATTGAAACTGACTAACGCTACTGTATTTGGTTTTGAAATTCCTAACGGCGGGTCGAGAGAAGCTATGAAGTCCGAGAGCTGTGCAAAACTTATAAATTGTGTTGCGTGTGGATCGTACCTGGAAAAAATCATGGAATGAGTCTGTTAATTAATGTTGTTCCTAGAGATGGCTTCAGTTATATAGTAAGGATTCGTTACAACCGAAGTATGAATAGGTTCCTCAAATATAGATACTTACTTTGACCATCTGATATAGAACATTTCCAAGTCATCTTCAACTATTCCTATCTCCTCTTCCTGGTGGGCTTGATTGAAGTTCTCCAAAATGATAGCTATGTACATGTTGATGACAATCATGTAGCTGATGATGATGAAGGATGTGAAGTAGGTGATGGCAAGGAGGGGGCTTCCGCAGTTCCCGTTGTGGCCGTGGTCGCCGAACTCGCAGTCGGGAGGCGTGATCATCAATGATTCTAGGACATCGTTCCAGCCTGCTGACGTCATGAGACTGGAAAGAAGAAAGAAGGCTTTGTAAATAACTCCAAATTACGCTAAGGTGTAGTCTAAGGTTCTGTATATGACATTAGCTGATATTTTGTTAAATCGGGATTAGTCAAATTTTTGACTCCAACCTTTTTTAATTATAATCAGTCATAAAAATACCTCTATACTCTTATCCAACTTAATTAACTATCTACGTACAAAATCGACTAGTTCCAACGCGTATACTGGAATTCAAGACAAATATTTAGTCTGGATATGCTAAAGCTAAGATTCCTCCCGGTTCATCTCTGACGCAAATGAAACCACTAGGCGCATACTATACGTAATATACGTATGTAGTACTGGTACCTATAGTCTGCGAGATCTAAGAATGAATTTTTGACAGTTTTTAATCCTTATTAATTCATGGGTAAGACTCACGATTTTTTCGATAGACTTAACATTATGTATAACATATAAGGGTCATTTCTGAACTGACAACAACGACAACTACTATAGTGGTGAAAGATGTACCTTTACTAACTGAAAGTGAATATTTACCGAAAAAGCAGCTGCATGCTCCTGCCGAAGGTCTGGAAGTTGACGAGGTCGTCAAGTGCGCCCTGCTCCTTGACGTGGCCGAACACGGACATGCCGATGATGGCGTAGATGAACGTGATGAGCGCCAGCAGAGCGCCGATGTTGAACAGCGCGGGGAGTGATACCACCAGCGCGAATAGCAGCTTTCTAATACCCTTAGCAGCCTGGAAGAAGAAGTGACGCTTAATAATTCTGCGTTTTTAACAGAAATTCTTACAAGTTACTTACTCCTTATTCATAAACATCTAACTCAACAAGCCACTAAATATTGTTTGTCCCTTTCGGTCTTATCGATATGTAAAATAATTAGGAAACGTTTATGAATAAGGGGGTTAGAGTGGAATTCTGTAGCAGCAAGTAGAATGTAGACTACAAAGACTTTGGAAGTGTTTACTATCATAATTATGTTCGTTTTCTGGCCTTTTGACCGTTTTTCTACAGTTCGACTAATGGATCGGTGAGTACAGCTTACTATTACGAATTTCATATTTTCAAATAGAGTTGACACCAAAACTCGTTATCATGACATTTTTAAAAGTACGTATACTCAAACATTACGAGTATACCTAGTTTTAAAAATGTCTTGAAAACGAGGATGGTTAGGAGAGCAGAAATACACCCTTACTGAATTAAATTCTTTAAATCCACCTTAAAACTTCTCCAAATTTTAAAGGTTTTAAATAGTACTTGTAATTAACTTATTATTGTGTGTGTTTGTGCAATCTATACTTACTTTAATCAGTCTTAAAATTCTCCCTATACGAAACACGCGGACCACCCGGAGCAAGGTGGGGGATATCGGCAGGTCTATCATGATGTCCTCCATTAAAATGCCCAGAATAGATGCTAGCACGAGCAGGAAGTCGAACACGTTCCATGGAACCGTGAAGTAGTGGTAACGGAGACCTATTATTTTCACTATTGCCTCTGAAAAAAAAATGCTAGTAAGCGTGGAAGCCCTTGTCTCCATAAACAAGTTATCGTTGTCAACGACAAAAGTTTCATGATGGGTGGTAGTATCTACCCCTTTCGATCATTATTCTCCGAAGAGTTTATTTATATGTAGATATAAATTAGGGGATATATATTTGCCAGAATTTCATTTGCCATAATTTTATTTGCCATCCTATTCAACACACATAATATTGAACATATTGCGAAACTACAAATCAAATTATTTTTTAACTAAATATTTTGATTTGTACTTTTAATTTTTCTCCAGTAGACACACTACTTAATACTATATAAATTATAAATATTAGATGTCATATACCAAAGAAAAACGACCAAGATCACCTATGTCCGAGGTGGGGATCGAACCCACGTACTCAGCTTTCGCGGCTGATGCCTGTACCCCTCGGCAACTCGGTCTTAAAGAAAAACGACCAAGATCACCTATGTCCGAGGTGGGGATCGAACCCACGTACTCAGCTTTCGCGGCTGATGCCTGTACCCCTCGGCCACTCGGTCTTAGCAACCACCGGTCAAATTTCTCGGGTATATGCAATCGCTTACAAGGCTAGGCGCCTTTGACCATTCTCTGAGGGTAAGCAATACATGCCTGCACCTCCTATTTAGAATACTTTACAGTTTTCTAGAATAGCTAGAGAGAACTGGTGCTGCCATCTATTGAACATATTGCGAAACTACAAATCAAATTATTTATTAACTAAATATTCTGATTTGTACTTTTAATTTTTCTCCAGTAGACACACTACTTAATACTATATAAATTATAAATATTAGATGTCATATACCAAAGAAAAACGACCAAGATCACCTATGTCCGAGGTGGGGATCGAACCCACGTACTCAGCTTTCGCGGCTGATGCCTGTACCCCTCGGCCGCTCGGTCTTAAAAGAAAAACGACCAAGATCACCTATGTCCGAGGTGGGGATCGAACCCACGTACTCAGCTTTCGCGGCTGATGCCTGTACCCCTCGGCCCCGCATTAAAAAAGAACATATTGTAGTTCCCCCACCCTAACCTGGATAGGTTCGTTAGGTACCTTTCATCCCTTAGAGCAGAAATAGAAGCCCCGCACAGCGGGGCTTCGTCGACCGGTTCCCAGAAGCCCGTTTTTTTCAAACGCTTGTAACTTTTAATAATATAGCTAGTACTTATTTGAAAAAACTGATAATTACTGATGGCGTTTGAATATTCCATTAAATAATATTATTGCACTTAATAATATGGCCAACAATTAATATGGCAACAATTGCTTCTGGCATTTGAATATTCTATTAAACCATATTATTGCACTTAATAATATGGAAAAGAAATAGGATGGCATTGTATGATTATGGAAGGTAATATTCGGGTAAACAAGCAGTATGTCATACAATTTTTATGGTAAACAAATCATTCGGGCAAATGAAATTCGGGCAAGTTAGATTCGGGCATATGAATATTATGTTAAATAACTGTCGGGCAAACAATAGACAACCATAAATTAGAATTATAACTAACGTGAGACTCAAACATATTTAAATATTTAGCTAAATAGTGTGTTAAAGACAAGGCATATAGGCTAAAGTGTTTAACGGTTTTCTACTTTTCACATATCCTAGTTCTCTATTTGCCTAGTCATTCGCTAGTCCAGGAATCTAGGAAGGAAATAACGTAAATGCAATTTAAGTTTCACTATTTCTTAAAACTTACCTAATCCAAATACTGTAGTGAAAAATGCATTGCTAACTTCTAATATAAAGAAAACGGAATGTGGTTGATCGTAATGTTCTATGCCCATCGTCAACATGTTCAAAAATATAAGTACGAATATCGCAATTTCAAAACGACGCGAGTTTGACAAGTCGTAAAACATCGCGAGGAACTGGTTTCTTGGCCTTTTTATTACTTTTTGGGGCTTCTTTCTGCCAAGCTTCTTCATGGCTGTGTAGTAATGTTTTTGGCTTTCTGTCAGAAACATTTCCAAGACTCCACCTTCGTACTAAAACAAAAAAGAAAATTTAGTTGGAGTGTTATTAGGTACGATGCAGTAGAGTATTTCAAAATGAGATTTAATATAAACCTACCTTTTTCTTAAGCATATTAAAATTATCTATAATTACTCCTATGAACAAATTAAGAGTAAAGAATGATCCGCACACTATGAATATTACAAAATAAATATAAGCGTAAAGATTAGCCTCTCTGGCTGGTTGTAGATCAACTCCTCTGGCGTCTACGGCATCCGCCATTACTTCCATCCAGCCTTCAAATGTGGCCACTTGGAACAATGCCAGATATGCTATACCCACATGGTCGAATGATATCTTGGAGTTCACCCAAGAGTAGTTGTTATAGTAACACTCCCATTTATCATTCACTTTCTGAAAGAGGAAATAATGTTAAACTTACGTTTACACCTAACGTCAATTTAAAAATCTGAATGGCTTGGTTTTGTGTAGTATAATAAATTTAAACCATTCAATTTAAATATAAGTTCGAGTTACTTACTGCTATAGGTAATAGTCGATTTTCGCTATCCACGCACTTGTAGAATTTTCCGCCAAAAAACTGTACACCCATTATAGAAAAAATCAACCAGAAAACTAAACAGACGAGTAACACGTTGAAGATACTGGGTATTGCATACATTAATGCGTTTACTACGATTCGCATACCCTGCCATCTCGATATTGCCCGCAGCGGTCGCAACGCTCGTAAAGTTCTAAGCGACCTTAATACCTTCAAGTTTTCATTTTCTTCTATTAACAAACTAAACACTGATACCTGGAAAATAGTAAGAAATCAGTATTGTGTGGCATTTAAATACTATTGTTGTTCTCGTTGATTGATACTTACAAAAACTATAGTAAAATCGAGCAATGTCCAAAAACTTGTGAAGTATCGAAAAAACCCCAACGCAATCCATTTAAGAAACATTTCGATCACAAAAATCATACAAAAGCCGAGATTCGTCCAATAAAGGATTTTCTTTAGCGGTTTGTTCTTCTCGAGATGTATGTCTTCGAAGCAAAGGGTTATGCTAGATGCGAAGATAAGTACTAGGACGAACCACTCAAACGCTGGCGTATCGACATACCGCATAATAAATGTACGGAATAGCATCCATCGCTGACCTAACTTTGTTTTAATACACGTATCCCAACAAGGACAACTGAAAGAAAAGAGATAAATCAAATTATATTCAATTAGATTGTAAGTACTTAATATTTTCGCTGAACTAAATAATGTTTGTAAAACTACTTACTAATCGTAGCACTGAACTGGATAGCAATCCTGCGGAGCTTTTTCCTCTTTCTGGATCCCAAATCCCGGAAAATTTCCCATCGCGTCAGCGTACTGCCCCTTGGAGTTTTTTCTCCCACCTACGGTTAATTCATCTACATAAGAGACCAAAGTTTGCCACGGACGCTTCATGTCTTCGTCTTCTGGTCTTTTGCCAGATTCCTTACATGAAACGTTTAGTGGCTCCCTTCCTTGTCTCCTAGATTTTTCCGGTGTCGTCCTAGTGGACATATGTGCCATTTCGTATTGCTCGTTATCATCTGAAAAGTAACAAAACGCAAATGAAATACATGCATTACGAAATAAAATAACACGTTTGTCTCGTTCTTTACCTTTTGTCTCTGAAGGTTGCGTGTGGTATCCCGACGACATTTGATTCAGTAATCTTTGCGCGTTCACTTGTTCTGTTGCAACGGATAAATCATCCAGGTTCTCTTTAGAATCTTCTCTAATACTAGTTATTTTATGTTCTATTGCAAAATCCTTTACATCTTTTAATGTTTCTTGGCTGCCGTGACTGAAGTTGTTTCCGGATTGGTATAGAGTAGGGTAATCGAAACCGACTACTGGCCTGAAAATGTTAGTGGTGTGTTAGTAAATAGTAATACCATCGCATATTTTTGAAAATCGGTGAGTAGATCTTTTTAGTCGTGTTAATATTTAATACATACCTATTTAACGCTTCTTGGTAACTATGACTATAAATATTGTCGTGAGGGAACAAGACCGTCGTTTCCTGTACGTTGGAGAAGTAGGCGTTCTGCTCACTTGGTATTGACGCTTTTTTCTGCGCGGTGCGATTTTGTATCAAATAATCATTAACTAGCTCTTCTAACTTAGATTTCTTTTCAGTCTCTTTGCTTCTTGATATAAGGAAACCTTGTTTTCTGACTATTGAACGTATTCTATCGAAGCTCTTAGCTAGCTTTGAATCCTCTCCCACTTCCTGAAAACGGTTATTGGAAAATGTGAGCAATATTGTACGAAATATGGATGAAGCGTTAATTAAAGCAGCTGCGGTGTAAAAAGTGTCCTCTCTCACACGCGTGTCATCGCCCAGCTGGGAAGCATTTTGTGCTCCTATAAAGTGTGTGCCATTTGCGGTATTGTGCCGGTGCGGTGATTCGCATAAAAGAGCCTTTTTACCTTTTTGATTACCTCCTTTTTATTTTTAAGCTCTTCGCTGTTAAAACTGTTGAGCAACAAGGCAAGGAAGAGGTTGAGCACCATAAAGTTGCCCATTACGAGAGCGGGGAGAAATATGAAGAAGCAGGTCTCGGCGCCGTTGGCCTGCTCCGCGCGCATGCAGTCCCACAGCGGTTCGATCCACTCTCCACAGAGGATCCGAAATATCATCATGAACGAGTGGAAGAAATCGTTGAAGTTCCACCTTAAACATATTAAAATTACCTTTACCAAAATCTTATATCAAGTATATGGATTAATAAATATGAAGATAATAACATAAACATAGATATACTTAAAATTACAGAAGAAATAATAGTGAAATTTTATATAGATTGAGAAGTAAAGTGATGTTCAGTAGAATATAACAAGAAATTTGAATAAACTGGCGTGAAACCAGATGTTGCGTGGTACCTGGGAACATCGTCCGGCGCGAACTTTTCGGTTGTGTACGACTTAGAGAACAGTTGCATACCGATAACAGCGAATATGTATATAACTATCACTAACACGAACGTCAAATTACCGAGAGCACCGATTGTCGATATTATAATACTCAACAACACTTTCATTGTAGTCCACGATTGAGCTAACTTTAACACACGCAACTGTAACAAAAAGTACATGTATTAGATGAGGTCAAGGGAAATAATCTGTCGATATGTTGTGTTGCATTTTAAAATTACTTTCATGTACACTAAACGTTTCATAAATCTACACTCGTGTATTAAAACCTCACGTTATGTACTGTTGAATAATACGTCACGTTATCTACTATTGTTGTATAATTTTTACACTTAAAATTGAATAATTTGCCTTACCAAGCGAAGGCCCCGCAACACAGAAAGGCCGTCAACAAGCTCAAATATGAGATCGAGCAGACTGGCCGATACTATGATCAAGTCAAATATATTCCACCCGCAGGCAAAGAAGTCCTTGCTCATTGCCATCACCTTCATTATACACTCTAATGTAAATATTGACGTGAACACCTGAAGAAGAAACATCTGATTTACTTATATCCTATGTCGAAACATTTAAGAAATATGAATATTCTGCAATCGATAACTAGCAATATAATAGATAAGCAGTTTCCAGACACATTCAAAGATTTAGAAAAGTGGTATTAATGAATTCTAAGAGTCGAGGTAAGACTTGAGGCTCTGACTGAAAAATTAATATGAGTCAGTCATACCTTATTTCCTATATCTAAGACATTTCTAACGTTTTCGCTCATGCCGTGGTGTTCCAACGCTAAGAACAACGTATTGAGGACTATGCACGTCGTAATGAACAACTCGAATAGTGGGTCCTTCACAATTCCGTACAGACAATTTTGAAACTGCAGCCAGCCCTCGTAGTCAATGCAGCATGTCACGCAGCATTCACAGTTTCTGTCCATCAGTTCATCTGCGTTTAAATTGTTCCAGTTAGTTGACGTCTTACAGCAATACTCAACATCAATAATAACATTCATATATATGAATAAGTAGAAGTTGAGACAATCAAGAAGCCAAAGCGTAACGAAGCGGTTACAAATCGGACGCAAAGCTTTGTTTCCAAAATTGTATCTATAACTGAATATGTCATGCATTTCAAAGCGATAGTTTGGGACTAAGAGGATAATACAGAAAAATGCACGGTACCGGTACAAACACGCCAATTGGTAAAATTTTGCACTGTCTGTGTCTAATCGGTGCATTGCCAGTGAAGTGAAAATCTGTGACTACTCCAATTGTATTTGTTATAATTTTGTTTACAGGAAGAGACTCACATAAAAGAGTTGCTTGAAGAAATTATCAAAAAAATGTTTATAATTTTTTTGTAGAATTTACTTTGTCTGGAGGTTTGGTTTGTGACAATAAAATGGCTACCTCTGTTTCATAATTTTTCTGACAATTTCTTCAGCAGTCTCGCATGCGACTCCGATAATGACGATGATAGCAAAACCAATCGCAATTACCCTGCAGTCTTCCTGTGGGGAACAGGGGTGGACTGGGGTATAGAAAATGCGTCTGTGTTTACTAACCTGTGAAGTAAGTGCAATTTTGTTCATAATTGCCCATATGAGTTTTGTGCGTGGCTGCCAATAAACTGAGCTCATTAATTTTCGTCGTCTCCGCTTGGGGGAGGTCGGGCGCGCGCTTGTATGGCCAGTCCGCCCCTGACGATATTAATGAGGTAGAAGCGAGATTGCAATAGTGTCGTAACAAAATGCTCAACGAGGTTGAACCTCGTCGAGAAGTGAATCTAAAGGTGATTACCAGCCGTTTGACAGCTATTTCTGCTCTGGTTATGCCAGTTTTGCGCAAACAGATATTTATTTGATATATTTGGCAGAGCGAAATTGCCGTTAATAACTTAGCGTGTCTACTTAAATTGTATGAATTTGGCAAAGATTCGTATCAAATTTTAAAGGCTTATGCAAACCAACCATACAAAGAAATAGTTGCTAATTGTATGAAACTTTGAAATGCCCATAAAATATTGTTTGATTTTTTGGACATGCGTCAAGTTTCCGAAGAATTCACTTAAGTAAAAAAACCGTTTGCTCAAGACTTAGTAAATAAATGAGTGAATGATGTTTTGAAAAAGATACTCGGAATCAAAATGAAGAGAAGTTGTCAAATGAAAATGAGACTTAGATTAGAATAGAGCAAGTAAGAGAAAACAATTAAAGTTATAAATTTTGCAATCGCTGTAGACAAAACTACAGTAATTTAGAAAAAAATAAAATCGTTGATGTAGTCTGTACACTGTTTCCGAATTGTATCAAAATATAAATTTGCAAGTAACGTAAGCGTTGAAAGTTCTTAGAATAGCATATGTTCTAGATGTTTATTTCGAAGTGGCAGATTCAAAAGTAGGTATAGAAGGAATATACCATGCATAGTACCAGAAATATCTTACATAATGAATGCTAATCTACATAATTTAGAATCAGCTCTTGCCAATGTCGTTTCAGCGCATGTCGTGTATTTAGTTGTTGGTCTAGTTGTTGTGTAAGCATTCATTCTGTTATTGCAGCGTCATTTAACGTTGTCCTGTGCTCCAGAGAAGCCGTGCCAATTGGGAATGAGTGTGATGTGTCATGCCATCTAGTAGTTAAATAAGCTAATCCATTTCCATTACTTACGTAAATATCAATACAAAAAGTTCAAGACTGCGTGGAGAAAATTTTTGATTGCAGATGTTGTAAATAGATGGCATGACACATTTATCCAGGATTATAAGCTGTGCAGTAAGCATATGCGTCTCTTTACCTAGTACGACGATCTGGTTGAGGTAGTCCGGATTTAGCGGATACTTCTCTTGGATGCCTTTGTCTCCTTTCTTCTTTTCAGACGACTTCTGTTTTGACTGCGGTGGCTGGGTTTGTGGTGGCTCCTGTAAAGTTTTGGTTATGCTTCGTTCATGTTATTTATCACTTAACTAATAATCACTAATCACAAGCAGTGAAGGCGTAATGGTTTTATTTTAGTATAATATTTTCTACCCCTCTTAATTTATAATGCTAAAATGCAAATACCTAGAATTTAGACACATTTTAGGGTAGGTACATGTTTTAATTTCAATCAATACCTAATTGTGCTACTTGCAAATTTCGTGTGAAAATTTTGGCTTTGCAACATAAAGTATATACAATTTCTTACCCGTGGCATCAGAGCCAGCATAGTAGGGGGCTGCGGTGGCGGTGGCGGTGGCAGTTGCACGTGCGCCCGCCGAGGATGCGAATGAGAATGCGGATGCGGATGAGGATGAGAATGCGGGTGCGGATGCGGATGCGGCGCCTGGTCGTCCGACGTGTGCTCCCCATCGTCGTGGTCGTCGACGACGCCCGAGTCGTCCAGAGACGACTCGCGGTTGTTGCTGTGGTCGCTGAGCTGCCGGCCCGCGGCGCTCAGCGCCCCACGACCTGCGAAGAGTATCACTGAGGGTACTGTATAAGAGTGCTCTAACAGCCATGCATAATAATTTGTAAAGTGTTTTAGTGTTCGTGATATAGTAAGTTAATTCTTAAGTTGATTCAAAGGATGTGTTAGTAAAATTCTGATCCAAAATTCAGATTTTTGTCTGATTGTGTAGGTAAATAGGAATGATAGCAGGAGGACCTACGAGTATGTACGAATACTTATGTTTTAGATTTTAAGTTAAATTATAGATCAATGCAAAAACTCATTCATTAATAAGCCATTTTACAGGTATAATTTTATCAAGAATATACTTGACACAGAACAAACATTCCAACAAATCCAATAATATATTTACAACATTGGTCATGAAGCGCAGAAGGCGAAATAATATAATCTAATAGGTATTCTAGACCACGCAAAAAAGGCACGATGAATGTCGAGTTGCGGAAAAAGCCTGGTTACACTAACTAACTAACTAGGTATAATTAATAATAATAATTTAGCAAGTAGGAGTTGTACGAATCAGTGAAGGCACAATAACGGGAAAGGGTTGGGTTGGTCCAACACAGAGCAAACTAACGCGTCGCCTACTGCGTCGTCAGGATACGAATACGTGTGCATTGCAGAGAATAGCTTGAGATTTTATTGTATAGGGAGAGTGGTGACACTACGCTTGTTCGAGGTACAGACTGTGCATTGAGTAACTACAGTAGCGTAATCACGACAGGAAACGGGAGATAGCAAGCTGGTCCTCAATAGCTAAGCCAGGAGACAGCGTGACCTATCAGTGTGTGGTGTCTAACAACAACAAAAAAGGAGACACTTCCTTTAGTCTTTTACTACTCAACCGTTGCCGTTCGGTATTGGGGGTCCAGCATATGAATTAGGGGTCTGTGTAAAGAACAACGCAAAGAAGACTCACTGGAGTAATCTACAGCCAGCAGTCAATTGATTCGCCGCGTTACTTAGAGCGGTGTCGTGTGGGATTAGAGGATAGTGTATTCAACAACGAAAAGAGAACAACACCAGGGCTCGTAGCTAAGATGCCAAACGCTCAATCGTGAACGAAAGGTAAATGTCTTTGTCGTACTAATAAGAAAGAGTGACAGAGAGAAAAACTACGATACGCCC
>JALPQI010017576.1:0-23715 GCA_025490895.1 Thaumatotibia leucotreta | reverse complement strand
CATAGGGCAGTCCCCAATCCCCAAAGAAGTCCTGGCTCCTGGGTCCGCGCCTGGTTTTCGTTAATAATTATTATAACGTGTTAGCTATTTTCTTATTGGGAACAAACTTACTCGTGCTTAGGATATACCGGGTGTCCCAAGACTACGGGACATGAGGGAAAGTACTTTACATATTGTTGATAGAGTTTTTTGATACAAAGAGACTTAATCATATTTTTAATTGTTATTACTCACTCTTAAAAATATACATTCACAGATTTTGTATGACAAATAGATATTTGAGGTTTGAACAGCAATAAACTGTTTTCTTGCAATTATAATCATTAAATCTAGTTATTTTACCCTTTTCCTTTCTTTTAAGATACTATTTTACTTTAGAATAATTTATTACTTATGTCTTTAGGTGCATGCTCTCGATTGGCAGCATAAAAACAGGGGTGTATAGTTTTTCACATTTGATTCGGTTCGATTCTCAGACGAGAGAAGTACTTTTGAGAAAATCTGTGAATACAGAATTACTAACTTAAAAAAAAAACAAAGTCTTATTTCAGCAAAATATCGTATCTACGATATTCATGTCCCATAGTTTTGGGACGCCCTGTATACCCAAAAGTCTTGTCATAACTATTTCACTACTCACTAGTAGTGAAATAGTTATGTTACTCACTAGTAGTGAGGTAGTATTCTAATTTCGACCATACGGATAATTAATACTAGAGGCCCACGTCCAGCAGACCCAGCAGTGGACTGATATATGCTGATGATGTAATGTGTGTGTAATGGAAATGGCTATTACTTAACTTAACTATATGTATTTAGATTGGTAAAAATTTACCCACCTTGAGGTGCATTCAGACCAAAAGAGCATTCACTGTTCTATCCCCCGCTCTACGAAATCAACCAATCACGTTTTGCGTAACGATCGAATTTAGTAGAGTAGGGGGTTAGAATAACGAATGCTCGTTTGGTCTGAATGCACCCTTACATATCACACACATTTACTGTTTGTTCATAAATATTTACTTTACAATGCAAACTTTTCAAAAATATCTCGTCGGCCAAGCAAAGTGCAAAATTCAAATTAACTTGTCAAAACACTCGGTCATCTCGCGATCGCGCGCCGGTCCGCGAGCACAATTATAAATTCTAATCGGAGAAAGCAGCCCTTACCCGCATACATTTAGCGGATTGTTCACATAATGCTCCATTATTATGTATTTATTCATAATTCACGTTTCCTTTTATGTCGACCGTCGACCTGCTTCACGCACACAAAGATGGTATAACTTAATTTTATTTATTTGTGGACTTAAAAGGAAATTTCTTCGATCACATTCATAATGTTCAATTTACCAGTACCGTGTTATGTAGGTCACTAAGTATAGGTTTTTTGACTATAGCGATTTATTTTGTTAGTCAAACCTCAAAATTGATTTTTTTTCCCCTTTCATAAGTAAATCAAGAATGTAGGAATTTGCAGTTAAGAAAGAAGTATAAATATGTGAATGCGACCAGACAATGGATGCAGAAACTGATTGACATAGTTACATTTTATAAGCTGAAAGTGTTGACACTGCCAGTGTTGTCACATTAAAAATTGACAAAGTAAATGATTGTGTAAATTTTATACTCGACATTAAAATAACCAAAATGAATCAAACAAAAACGTGAAATAATCCTGAACGAATGGCGAGGATTGCCTGGAGCTCGATGGTGGCGTACGTTCCCATAAGATTGCTCAGTACGTCCATCAAACTCTACATTCACGCTATTTACTTACCTTTACACCTAGAGGGTAGCATCAGCAATTTTGTACATTCTAACTTGCACTTTATTCAATACCGCTTATGGTTGAGACCATAACTATTTGGTTAGTCTAGTATTTTCTGTTTCGAACTAATGTGATGTGTTTTCACATAGTTCGTTTCGTCAAGTGATGTGACAACTATACAGAGAAATATAGAGAGATATCGAATAAATAGTTTATATATATAAACTAGCCGTGTGGTGACGGCAGCAAGAATACATTTGTCACCACCCCAACTCTCCCCACGGGTGTCGTAAGAATCGACTAAGGGATTGAAGTGTCACTGATCATCCTTTGATTTGATTGATGATGGGCAGCAGCGTCATCGTAGTAGACACACTACTGCGATCGCCAATCCGCTTGCCCAGCGTGGCGATTATGTGCATTTACCTCCTGATGCTTCTATACGTATAGTTAATAGGAGAGGCCTATGTCCAGCATTGGACGGACAAAGGCTGATGATGATGATGATATAACTATTTTCGACTTAAAAATAAATATGCCCTTTAAAAAATGTCTTGTTTTCCATTGGGACTTCGACCGACATGCATAATATATAATAATTACATACCTATTTAGTTAATAGGCATGATGACTGGCAAGTCAAATCAGCATCTTTTTTCGAACTGTCAAAACGATCACCACTATGGAATTTTATATGAAATACTCAAAAGTGACGTCACGTTTGAGTACTGCTAAATGACCTACTCTTTTAAATTATTTTCAATTTATTAAACGGAAGTTTTGTACAAAAATTACTGTAATCTACGTCTTAGTAATAATTTCTTCGTGTATTATGTCGTGCATAATGTTAAATAATTTATTTTAACTACAGTCATCATCCCTATTGTTTCTACAGATTTCGTCTATAAAAATAATGTGTAGGTAACCAATGGCTGACATGAGTGTGAATGGGCTTACAGTAGAAGATGCCCAAGATCGCGCAAAGTGGAGGAAATATACCAGGAAAGCGGACCCTGGCAAAGGCCGGGATAACGCTAGGTAGAAGAAGAAGAACCAATAAGGAGATCGTTTGCTTTTTATTGCTTATTATTAGCGTACGGATAGTTGGTGGCAAACTTCACATAATATATTTTTTATGATTAAAGGAATAAATAACTTATTTATTGCAAATCTTAGGTGTATGAAATCGGCGTAACTATACTGTACGCGAGCTTTTAAAGGAATGAAATATACGCAGCTAGTTCCAACGACGTAACAATTTGCAAAAATGGTGTTTATTTAACTCTTTAGAATATTATTTACATTAGGTACTAACACAGACAACATTGTCTGTGGGTACTAATCAACTATTTTCGTGCTTGCTTTATTCGCTGTCCATGACGAAATGTTTAAAATCACATACTTTTTGTAGCGAAATAGAAAAACAAACATATTATATTCATCAAAAATAAATATACCATATACGTATACTGTACCTAGATAGTGTTCCATATATACTTAAAATAATGCGAAAATTAGGTTAATTAATTCGCTCAGCCATTAATTTATCAATCATAAAAATGAGGAAATCAGTGAACTGCAATATCTATGTAGACAAAGTGGCGAAAAGTTATCAAATAATTGACTAGGCTACCGCAAGTAGCCTAGTCAATATGGTCATCACAGCGATCAACGTGTCAAAATAATGGAATGAGGGTTCGACGAAAAACGGGAACCGCTTCCATGATTTTCGTTTCGATGTTCACCTACGTTTCTCCCCTCCCCTGTCTCCCGCAGGCTTCTAGGGCTAGAAGTAATCCCGCGGCCCCTCACTAGTCCCAGCGCGGCGTGTTTGATGCGCCCGCGCCGGAAGCCATTATGCCTTTGCTCTATGGAATCTAGACAGCCCGCACTGACGGCTGACTTAATTGCCGTTAAATTACAGATATACTTAGTGCATCTAGGTTCTTTGCGTAAACGAGAGGATTACACTTTTTTGACCATTTAGCGGATTAGCTTGGTGATTGGAATGGCACTAATAAATAACTGCTTGCTAGCCAATTCAGAATAAGGATGTAGGCATTTTGCTTTCTTTTACCACAGATAATGTGTTTCATGAGAAAAATTTCAATCATGTTTTAGGTTCTTTATTTTCGAAATAAATAAATTATTTGTATTGAACTATTATAAGCAACATTCGACTATCAAATTATGCTGTTATTATTTAATTTATTGTATTTTGTTAATGTAATCATTTTACTTGTATATTTTTAATAGGTATCTAGGAACGAATGGTTGGTATCAAGAACAGATATGAATATGATACTTATGATTATAGATATTCGTTTTCAATGTTTTCATCAATATTTCCCTAATCCCCAAATTATCGTATTTTATTTGTTAGTAGTTAAATACCTATTCGACTTTTCATTTAAGCGCATCCATATAAGTTGTTAGTGTAAGTACCTGACATAGTATTCTAAGCAAAAAAAAAAGATTTTAAAAAACCTATCATGTCAGATCACGACTACTCTTTCTTTCATCAAACAGAATTTCTATCAAACTATACTTCCTCGCTCTGATTCCTACGTTACATTCCGATACGCTCAAATCACGCCAGTTTAGACTTTATCTAAGCATGTATAAGATAGGTGATATTAGCAAAATATGATGGCTATCAGATATCGTAAATAATATGCATCAGCTGAACTGAAATGGTTCTTAAATATATACCCATAAGAAAAAAGCAAAAGCAAATTCGAGGCAAGATAATGGAACGTGCTGCGCGCGTGCGTTGAATGATCCAGTTTTCTTTTATTCAATTATAGATGATGAGAATGTTTTTGTGTTTGCCTATAACTTTAATAATAAGATTGTGTCACTACCTAACTTAATAATAACACATCATCCTTACATTGTTGTGTTGTAAAACTTATGACCGGTGTTCACACTTTTTATTTTTTATTTTATTTTCTTTATTGGGAAACAAACAGCGTACAATAATACAGTATTATGAAATTATGGGACTTATACATTAGCCAAAAACAGTTTCCACTAATGGTATAAAACAGATCAATCTTTTATTTCTGCTTAACTGAAAAATAACCTCTACATGTAGATACCTAAGAATACTATAGGTAACCTGTTTTCCGATAGTGAGAAAAGTGCATATAAATTACCGAGTTTTCCACAATAGAGATTACACAACAGGTAGTTGTATTTAAATATACCTAGCTAAAATGCGACTTTTTTTGGACAACTAATGGGTAATTAGAGGAAATGAAATCCTATGTGCATGGTTGTCTATGGATGTATGCGGGAAAATAACTATTTTCTCGTAAATAAATAATCATGACTAAGGCGCGTGGATACGCTTGATCGCCCCGAAAAGTTGAACCCTCTCGATGTGGGGACCCATTCTCGTAAACATATGATACCTATGCCTATTGTGGACGGGCTCAATTTCTCAGTATTTTTCCGTAAACACATGAAACGTTACGTACGATACTTAGTATTCAGAAAACACGTGTGCTTCGGCATGTGCTTAGGTCTGCCAAACGCCGCGCGCAGAGAATGCGGGCCAAGGATGGGCCCACAACGTTCGAAAGCGTTATTTTGGACCACGCGGAGGCTTTGCTTTCTTACACTTTTACTCCAGTCTTTCGATGTTATCGACATTGTTCCATTTAAGCTTATTGTCATGCCATCAATGGTTCAAAGTTTGATAATGGGTTATGATTAAGATGGCATTATACGGTTAATTAGTAATGACTTGTAGATTTTGCTAGTTTTTCTTATTAGATAGAATTTATATGCACAGAATTTATTATCAAACATTGAGTATTAAGTGTTAGTAAATATACAACTACCTCTGGAGTTATTAGTTATTACTGATATTGTTTTTTAATTCTTTTGACACAAAAAATGCATGGGTAAAGTCTGTTGGTGCACTCATTACTACCCTGTATTATAACGGTTATATAACGGTTGATTGTATTTCAACATTTTTTGTAATGGTGTCTGGTTTAGTACAGAAACTACAGAATAGGTATATGGTCTAGTTTAGTACATAGGTAATGAAGTTGATTTTTCTGGCAAAAGCACATTTAAAATTACAAGCAATTAAATAAGAACCCCGTTGTAATGTACCGACTTATTATTATTAACTATAGATTACTGCTAGAATTTCGGGACGCTGATGCGGGTCCCTTCTTGATGCGATTAAAAAATGGCGTTATTAATAAAAGCTTAGATGACGACGATCAGCAGACCATCCTAGTCTAAAGTTATCATAAATAAGACCAGTAGCCGTAGGTAATACCATGAGTTGGAAAGTAAAGGCGTACGTAGGGTTTTACTCAATACGTAAAGCATTCTATCGCGCTCGCACTAACCCATTGGAGCGAGCGATGGCCTGCTTTATGTATCGAGTAAAACCTAACGTTACCGATACTTGCCAGTGATGGTACGGCTATGGCTACAGTAGCCGTACCTCGAGCCGTACCTCGTCCATAAGAGCAAAAGCACAGAATATGCAAAAGGGACAAACAATTATTAGCGGCTTGTTAAGTTAATAACGTTTATGAATAAGGGTGTTAGTCTGCATTAATAACGCGAAAACTCATGGTAGGTACGGCTACAATAAGCGCACGCAGTTCCGCAGAACTATGAATAGGTACGGTAAGTTCCGATGCACGCTATCGTTTTTGCTGCTCCCGTTCCGCTCTCATAGCCACGCTACCGATTGACATTACTCATGCGCGGGAAAAACTACTATAGAGGAAGACACTGGATTGACCATACAATCCATACATCATCACCAATTCATCATGAAACCATCTGTAAACTTCTTCTGATCAGCTATGTTTGTTTTTGTGATCAACACCTGTACTTGGAGTCTCGACGGGGTTTATCTTTCAGTGTGGTTAAAGCACATTTTTCCAGCAGCAGTTTTAGATAATTTCCTAAAGCAGGTGCAGTATGAAAATGTAAATTAACGAAGAATATTATTAAAACTGCTCATAAGTACCTATGTAACTGTTTACGTCGTGTCACCCACCTGTCCTCGGTCCGGTCCCACGTACACTCATCAACATGGCTTTGCTAAATGAGTGAGAGAAACGTATTCTCTGACAAAATGAGTTGCAGCACGTTAGACAGTGTGAGATGAATGATATGGTTGGAGACGAAGCCAGCAGGCCTAGGATCCAATGCGTGATGACGGGGACCTAGGCTCTCCGAAAGATTTCGCACGTAGTGACTAAATACACGTGAGTTTAACCGTTTAATTATACCTATTTATCGTTTAAGTTTAAAGCCCGAAATACGAATAGAAAAATTTCAGACACTGGTTCCCGTTTTTCCGTGATTTAGGGTCGAATAGAATTAAAAATAAAATAAAAAAATAAAAAAAAATAAAAAAGCCTTTTATTTCTTGCAGGATTAGTACAATGTCGACAGTAAATATTCATAAGATCATAATTTGTCAATGTTATCATTATTCGTCAAACTATTATTGTTATAATTAAAATTAAAAATAAATGGAACAATATTTTGCATGCGAGATTTACTGTCAAATAGATTTATATAATTATTATTTCATGTCATATTAGATTGCTATTCATCGTTTATAATTTTTAAATGTACGTATTAATAAATTGCGAATTAAATAAAATTAAATAGGTATGTCATGTTTAGTGCATTATTTATAGCAAGAACCCCTTATCGGGTGAAGGCCTCCCCCAGAGTGTGCCAATTGGATCTGTCTTGTGCTTGTTGATCCCAACTTTCGCCAGCAATTTTAACAATGTCATCCGACCAGCGCATGCAAGGTTTGCCTCTTTTGCGTTTGCCCGACGGCCCGGGCCATTTAGTTACCTGGCTGGTCCATCTGTTGTCTGCCATTCTGGCCACATGGCCTGCCCATTTCCATTTAAGTTGTTTGGCAAAATCCAGTGCGTCTATCACATTTGTTTTTTCCCTGATTAATGTGTGTCTTATTTTCTGAATTTTCTTTACACCAGTAATGCTGCGTTCCATGCTTCTTTGGCAAGTTTTTAATTTGTTATTTATTTCAAGCGAAAATTTCCAAGTTTGTGCACCGTAAGTAAGTGATGGGAGCAGACAGGAATCCATGATTTTCTTCTTCAGCGTTATTGGTAAGTCACTCTTCAGAACTTCTTTATGGCTCCAAAATTTATTCCACGTAATTTTGGTTCTTCTTTCTACTTCCCGTTCGTGGCGTTTCCTGTCAAATGAAATTTGCTTGCCAAGGTATATAAAGTCCGGAACGTATTCGATTTCTACACCTTCGATGTTTAGCGGAATTTTCGTGGTATTGGTCATGATTTTGGTCTTATTGTAGTTAATTTCCAGTCCGGTTTCTCTACTAGCTACCTGTAGTGAGCGTATCATGTATTCCATTTGCGAGAAATGTTCAGAGACGAGCACGATGTCGTCGGCGAATCTAAGGTGGTTTAGGTATTTTCCATTTATTAGTATCCCCATATGCGTCCAGTCTAATTTTCTCATTATAGACTCCAGTACTGCAATAAACAGCTTTGGAGACATAGGATCGCCTTGCCTTACGCCGCGTTCTATCCGTATGGCCGGGCCGATCGTCTCTAGATGAACTCTGCTAGTACTATCTTTATATAAGTTTTTTATGACCTTGATGTACTGAGGCTCTACATGTTGTGCTTCTAGTGCTTCCCATATGGACGAGTGAGACAGGGTGTCGAATGCTTTTTGGTAGTCCACAAAAGCGATGTAGAGTGGCCTTTGAAACTCTAGATGTTTTTCTATTATCTATCGAATAGAATTAATCGATAGTTATTTTATTACTGTGTTTGTATGTAGTACCTGCCATATTCATCAATATTAAGAAATTAAATAAGTGCTTCACTTTTTATCTTATATATTGCATGAAAGAATACTTACGAGCGGTATTCATTATTGATAATGATAGCAAACACAAGGTCAATAACCTCCAATCAATGGCAAGCCAACAATGGCAGCATGATATTTTACTTAGCAAACAATCACATGGCGAATTACCTACGAATTTCTACATAACTGTTGTTACCGAAGTATGTCGTTAATGAAGGAAACAACCACTTTTACGGTAAAATCTTAATTCGTTTAATGGACATTTAATTATTTTAATGTAAAAGTAAATAGCCGCTTTGTAAACCACCGCAGTTTCGAATTTCGATTCGTTTTTAATTGCAGAAGATAACGGAACATTTTCTATAGAATGCATATACATACATGCTATTCTCAATAGGCAATTAATTATAATTGAAAGAAAGTAGAGTGCATCAATGTAAAATTCTAATAAATAACAAAATACTTAAGCGTGCATAGGTTGATAGAGAGAATTGAAATATTTACTTTTGTCAGAAAATGCGCCTTCAAATAATAGCACTGATTTTATCTACATAGTATTGTGTTAGTTGTAGGTGTTTTGGCCCTATATTTATGTACCTACGTATTTATGTACAGAAATTCGCGTCTCACCGTGAAGCAATGTATATCGTGTCGAGATTTGCTTTGTTTAGGCCAAGCTATATTATAATTACAAATACAATAAAATTATTCTATTAACATTCCAATGTTTACAATCTCGCATCTACAGGCGCCCGTGTACTCTTATCTATGTCTGGTGACCTATTAAAAATTAACGGCGGCTGCGCTGCGTAAACGCTGACAGCCTTCCGTGAATATTGAAAATATAATATTTCGAGATTTTCGAGCACTTGGGTACTTACCTTCTTGATCCTAATGTATCATTGCAACCATTCCTGACCTATACTGTATGCTTAGCACCTGATTAGTATGTCAGTAATATTGGAAATCTATGGCGACATACTGAGTCAGTAATGTCAGTATGTCGCCGTAAAATAGATTTTCCATCATTTACTAACTGAAAGAATAAAAGAGGGATGGATAGTCTATCCCGCGGCGACATATTGTCGCATTAATCTTGTGTTAAGTCTACTGATCGCAACTTAAGTTCCTAGTGTTCCTACCTACTCATCATTTAATATTCGAGGGAAAGGCCCTGTGAAACTACCCATCTACCGCGAGCTTCGAAATTCATAAATGTCGAGCATTCCTCTCTGTCACTCCAACGAATGCGTCATTGGTGTGACAGGGACGGAAGCTCCAAATATGCTAATTTTTAACTGATCCTCGAAAACCACAAACGTTTTTTGGTGAGGCGCGTGCGAATAACACTACGAGTAAAGTGTGTTGCACACGAGGTGTGTCTACATTCTATAATCGCTCGTAAATTCCTTCTGAATCGCGCTGACGTGACGAGCGGTTTTCTCTTGTTAATATGTTTCACATTGCTCGACATTTCTCATAATAATATCTTGATCCACTGACTAGTTTTTTGACCGGCTAGTTTCTTTGGCGGTTTTGACGAAACTTCTTGTGAAGTGAACTCAGCGTAGATCTACTGAGCTATCGATATACTTTCAATGAGCTGGCGTTCTAATTAGTAGTGAGTAACAAAATTATGAATATTCGCAGCTCATGCGTGCATATTAGTGAAGTTGTACGGTACGGGCTGCGGAATGAGCGACCAAATAGGTATCATACAATAATTCGTTAAGCTTTATATCATAAACAACATATTTCATCAATAATCAATATTACACAAGACCTAGTGACGTTAGTTATGTAAAGTTCACATTTCTGTCTCTTTGGAAATGGGGAATTATATAAGCGCAAGATACAGTATTATTTAATTAGCAAAATGACAGGCTGTGCATGCACACTCCTCCCACAACCGTAATATAAGTATTACAACCACTGTATTGACTCACATTGCATTTCAGTATCACATCAGAAGCTGTAAATAGTAAATGCTTGTGTTTGCAATGTTTTGTGTCTTAATTTCTTTCAAGATACAATTCATTCCAGGCATTTCGATAAAAATACAAAATTAGATTTGGTAGGTAACTCTGAAAGTCTGTACTGATTGATATAGTCAATTTCAATAGTATAAATATAACCACTTTTTCTTTTAATGTTAATATAAAGTGTATATCGATGCCAATGATGATATAAAATATATCATCAGCAAATATTAGTTGCATGTATGATTGAAGACAGGACTTATTATGTTTACCGGTCGTTACTTTTTGTTGACATTCCTTGTTTAAACACACAGCTTCAACATCGTGGACAATTTCAAATGATCTCAGTAGTATTCATTTCATTATTGAAGAATATTAAATAAGATTGTATCCTAAATACAAGGTGGCCAAAAAATAAGTGAATTCCCATTGCCTGTGAGGTTTTAGAACTCGGAATAGGTCTCAAAGTCTCAAGGTATACTATAATTTCTTTAAAGCGAATCAGGAGCATTCCATGACAACGTGTCGTAAGCGACATTGTCTTTTCAATACTTTTGAAAAATTAAATTAGTAAGCCGAGTTACAGTATAACAATAATATATCAAGGCTTTAAGATTGACAGTGTTTCCTACCAGCTAGCATATTTTATTAGGGTAGCTACCATAGCGACAAGTGAGCGACAAAAAGTAGATGTTTTCATGGAATGCTCCATGAAGTTAATTAACTGTGTCAGATCTTCATCTTGTGGCTCAAGTATTACAAATAACACGAGTAAAGAGAGCAAAACGGACCGCCCGCGACGAGGCGCAGGCGCCGCTCGCAGGAAACGGAGTTCCGATATCATACCAGTTATTATGAAACGGTGCTGTAACATTATTTGTTGATTTTACTTTATAGGTACTAACTGCAGCATAACCTAAATGATAATGATAGATGATGTGGTATTTCATGTAGGTTTATATTATTAACCATATAACAATTCTTATATAGCGCGGCCCGTTTAACGAACTGTCCATATCCCAAGGGGGGATGGTTTTAGTCCGTAGGCGACTAAAAAACGTCACTTTTGTATACTTACTGCCAAATGACATTAGTACATTGTGCATCAAGGGAGGTAAGTACGGAATTACTAACGAGAGTGTTAGAAGCCCGACGCCGTTAGGCGGAAGGCTTTTATGACTCGAGTTAGTATTCCGCTTACCGACCGTGATGCATATATACAATGTTTTTCATCACACTTGCCAACCGTAAAATAAATTTTAAGACATAATATTATTAAATGACGTACTGACACATCTATTACTCCCTAGGGAATTTCACTTTTCTATTACTCCCGCTACGCGCGCAAGCAATGGCGCGCTTAGACAGCAAGTGTGATGAAAACTCTTTTAAGTACTTTCTAATTTATTAAATATAATTTCTGCACCAAAAATTACTGCAATCTGCATTTTAATAATAATTGCATCGTGTATTGTGTCGCGCATAATGTGAAATACTTTATTGTAACTACAGTCAACATCCCTATTGCCACATGTATTTAATTATTTTATAAGATGAGTCTAATAGAAGACATCAGAATTGCGACTGGTTTGACTAGCGAGCCCTTGGGGTCAAACGTTCACAATTTACCAACCGTCTCGTACAGCTACGGGTCAAGTGAAGAAAGCGATACCTACTTAAACCTCGTTTGCGTGGTTTTCTCGCAAAGTCTAAATCCGGGTCGAAACCTGGACGGCGTACACAACGCTTACCAGGCATATGTGACAAACCAGTGTAAGTATAGACGTCATATCTGAATACGCATTATTAGCTGCTTTTTCCGTGGTGATGGTGATGACCTGATGTGATGACCCTTGTGGTTCTTGGGCAATGGACATCCCTGGTTTGATTGAATCCTGGGACTGCCGTTTATTACGACTGTGTATAGCATGGATATTTGTTTCTGGGAATTCTGAGGTACGTATGGCTGTTTGTATGTAAATAATAAAATAAATTTGTATGTAAGAATTTAAATATGTATTATGCACAGAAATATGCGTCTCACAGTATATCGAGCATGTATATCGAGTTGAGATTTGCTGTGTTTTGGTTGATCTATGTAAGTTTGTGTCCTAATATTAACATTTTACTATGAGCTCAAGTTATGCTAGGGCCCGAAGTCACTAGTGGTGAGTACTAGAATGATTGTGAACAGGTAGATGATCAAATATTCAGCACACATCGCGCGACAGCATGCCAAATCTCATACACAGGCGAGAAAATTTGGAATCGCGATTTAGTATCACCTGACAATCTTGACATTCTTTGGCTCCCTATATTTTAATCCTGAAAGGATTAAATATCTAAACGGTATTATTCTTATTATTCTACTTTGTTGAGTGTTGAAATGTAGTGATTCCTAATACACGGTGTACAACACAACTTTAACTATATATCCCGTAGTCATTCAGTGATCTCTGATTATTGGTTGACGATGACTATATTTTATTGTACATTTCATGGTTTCCTTACCCTAGATTTTTCCCCCATTTCCCCCTCAAAACGACATATTCTCGCAGCTCCCCGTCGCGTGCGCTCGCGCTGCGAGTACGCGGAACTATCGGCCGGCGCAGGCTCCGCTTTTTTACACCACGACGGAAATGTTTTTGATGGATTGCAGCGATTTATATCAATGATTTGAAGCAAATTTAAATTGGAACATGTCTGCAGATTAGGCCAGTGGCCTAATTTAAGCTAACAAAGCTGTCAATTTAGTTCAGAGTACCAAATAAAAGTCAAGTAATGAGATATCATTTATAGTTTAGTTTAGACTTATTAGGTATATCAATGATTTGGAGCAAAGTTACATTGGAACAAGTCTACAGACTAGGTCACCGCCTAATTTAAGCTAAGCAAGCTGTCAATGTAGTTCATAGTGCTTAATGAAAAATACCGGATGTAACTTAATGCGATTTCATTTATAGTATTTTATTAGGTACCTCCTCGATATGTGTATCCTGCCCATCCTAACCTACGGCGCTCAAACTTGGTCTCAAACTGAAGCTCAAAAGTCCAAACTCAAGGTTTGTCAGCGAGCTATGGAGCGCAGCATTTTGGGTGTTCGTAGGACAGATCGTATACGAAATACCGACCTGCGTTCCAAGACCGGAGTAACAGATGTGGGTATGAAGGCCGCCAAGCTCAAGTGGGAATGGGCGGGGCACGTCTGCCGAATGCATCCGTCGTATTGGGCTAAAATCCTAACTGACTGGGAGCCACAAGATGGCCAACGGAGCAGAGGCAGACCAAAGAGGAGATGGCGGGACGACATGGACGCGTACGACGTGAGGTGGAGGGAACTGGCCATGGATAGGGACGATTGGAGGACGAGAGGGGAGGCTTTTGGCCAGCAGTGGGACACCAAATAGGCTATGAAAAAAAAAATAGGTACCTTGTTTTTTCCAAGATCCTAAGCAGGTGGCTTACCATGGTCCAGCGTTTTCCGTTTATCGTGTTACATGTCACTTTCGCACTTACGATACTTGTAAGAACCTGACGGGAACAACGACTAATGATTAAGCACGGTTCCATCAGAAGCCTTCAGAGGCCATTAAGAAATTTTCTTTGTGTCTACCGTTTTTTCTGCTCATGTACTCATAGCATTTATAAGGAAAAAGGAACCGTGGTCAACCGGCATCCCGTTCGTCCGCTTTCCGTTTCGCCAGCGAGAGTGGCCCGACCTGTCGCCGCAAACCCGTCTTCTTACGTCACGAGCGAGTAACGTTACATCTTGACTTGATTCATATGAGTGGATTAACCTTTTCAACACCAACGAATTGACATATAGTGCCGCACACATCATAATTTTATGTGTTTATTGGATCGCTGACATGCAATTTGTGCTTAGCTGACAATATTAAGGACCCAATACAGATTGCCCCAATGTGAGGCGAATCCATTTTTCATCTAATGTAGTGAAAATGATACAAGTGTTGCTGAAAACAAATGTGTATACGTATTTATATATTTCTTTCAGGATTATTTCTGCTATTTTAAATTGTGCCTGAATTCTAATTATTACAAAAAGTTGTAATAGTATTGAAGACTAATCAGATATTATTTATTTGTTTCAGGTAAGTTCAGCTTCTTGATAAAACATGCAATAGAAGTACGGAGGACGTTGTCTTTCAGATTTTCAGTAAGTAATAAAACAAACTATCCTATCCATTTTAACTCAAAGCCTTTAGTTTCTTCGTGTGCAATATTACGTTGCTATATTTACACAACCTCAGATCTACAATAGTAAATTCATGGAAATGCCAATTGGCTATGTAAAGTTTTATGAAGGTATGAATATTATACAGGGTGTAAGTCTAATACGGGCGAAGCTCTTAACGGGTGTTAGTTTACGACATAATAAGTACCTTCAAATAACTTTTACTTAAAATTAGAGCAACAAATTTTTCCATATAAAATAATTCGGCGCGCAATGTAGAGCAACATACCCGAGTTAAACACTCGTTTACAGCTAATTTCAAAAGAAGATGACATAACTGCCATATCAACAATAACAAATGTTCGTACCTACATCGCCGCTCCGATAATGTTAATAAAATTCTGTGGGGTCATAATTAAGAGTAACTTTAAAAAAACCTTGTAATCCATGATCACACTGATGAATCCCATGCCTGGTTTAATTGATCGCCCTTATTAGATTTACACACTGTATTTTTCCCTGACAGCCGTCGTCTTGTGGTTCAAGAAAATGCGGTTCTTTTATTTTTATGTCCTATAATTTGTTAGCAATATTTTTTTATGTGAGTGGGATGACATTTGTGCAGTTTTATGGATGTACAGAGTCTAATGCTTTCGTCCGCAACATGTACAATAGAAAAAAAAATTAATGAATGACACAAGTGACATTGACGTTGTCAGATTATTTTTCTATTTCATTGTACTGATTGCGGACCAGCGCATTAGGCTCTATTCATCCATAAAACTGCTCAAAATGTCACCTCACTCACTTAAAAAAAGATTATTAAGAATTTATAGTAGATAAAAATAAAAGAGCCGCGTTTTCTTGTACCTTAAGACGAAAACTATCAGGAAAAAATATAATATTCATACCTTCAGAAAACTTTATTATAGCCAATTTTCTTTCACTCTGAATACGGACGTTTTTTCCATCAAATCAGTGTTGCAGATACGAGGTTGAATAATTAAAGCGGCGATTTGTACCCATTCAGTCACAAATGGTGTTAGCATAAATTGGCTCCAGTAATTCGAATACGCGACTAGTATAAAAAGCATTTGCAATGCAACACTGCAGCATGCGCCACTTTCGTCAGGCCATGGCGCAACTAACCGCAGGATTGCACTGTCACTCCTGCAATTAAATAATAATTAGATGAATGGAAAGTCATTTGTTACTTTGACGTTTATATTATGAATAGGTAACGAACGTGGTAAGGTACGATTCGTGCAAGCCCTAAAATCGGTTTACCTATTATTTTAAAGAAAACATTCGATAATCAATATGATCATAGACAAAATATAGTAGGTACTCGTATTGGTGAATAAGCTAACCCCCGCCGCCAAATGTATACCTACGCAAATCGAAATACCTTGAGTGCCGCATTCAAACACATGTCATTGAATCTATCAATCACAGGTACCTAGGTATCATAGTTACCTATTACCTGACCTTACAAATGACACCTATTAATGACTAGAGCGAGGTGTCATTTTTATGAAAATACATCCTCGCACATCTCTGGTGGAAACGCAGCCTTAACTCAAATAAAAATAATGTATTTGATTCCTTTGACAGTATTTATTGTGACTACCTAATGTAACTTGACGTCGAAAGTTATACTTACGTATCTACGCTACGTAGCCGTAAGTATTCACGTCTGAGGTTACATTCTAGGCATCTTCATTCGAGGCTATTACATTCACATGTAATAGCCATGTATTTATATGATTACTGGGAAACTTGAATTGCCCATCGCTATCGATCGACAATTCGACTCCCTTATCTTGAAATGTCGCGTTGAAAATTGCTTATGAAATCTGTAACTTCACACGGAATACGTGGCAAGAAACTAGTAAGAAATGTACGTATAGTAAAATAGTGAAATATACTGATACTTCCCACAATAGTTGGGCAATGACACGACGCAACCCGAGAACGCTATGAGACCCGATACGGCACAGAACGATAGGACTCAGAATGCGTGGCAGGAATACATAATCAGATATTATGTTTCTTAATTCCTTTCTATTATACTAAATGATAAATCTACTTGATTTCTTCACTAAATAGGTACTTACTTAAAGAAAAACTCTTATCTGGTACAATAAGCGAAGAGCAAAATATCGTAAAGTATGTCTGTATGTTACATGATGCAGATCTACTACTATGTTTCTACTTTGAATAGCATTATAATGATACGCGATTTTTTCAAAGTAGTGACGATTTGTTAGTACCGGTTTTACAACGTAAGTTGTATGTATTATTTTTTAGCCTTGCGTGCCTTTAGTGTTCTCACATCGGAGATAGACACCTAATTTATCTTTTTTAAATCTTACTTTTGTATAATTTGTATATTATTGTCTTTATTATAACTTATAACACTCGTATGTGAGACCACTAAAATACCTCGAGTGCTTATCTCGACATTTCTTACATTAAAGTAAGGGAGTATTAAAATGTGTTAAAATTTTAATTTTCTGCTGATCAGGTTCAGATTCCTAAGCTTTTACTTATTGAACGGACTGTAGCTTGTTCCTCAAAAGCTTTGTAACTTGTAATACAAGCGGAACTCCTTATCTAATGAAACGTTTTTATAAAAAGACAGTCACTTGTATTACAAGTTAAAAGTTTTTAAGAAAGCTTTTCCTTGGTAGCTAGGGTAAAAATAAAAACTAACGCAGACCCATATACCCATTCTTCGAATAGCCTGTACACAGGCCTTTATCCGAGAATACATTATCCACATACAAACAAAAATAAATGAGGTCCCAGCAATAAAATATTTTTATTGAAAATTACCGACTTAGTACCTACGTCGATACCGGCGATAATAATTTCTCACATATTAAAGTTCAAGTTCGACAAATCCTTACCTTCTACTAGGAATGTATCGATCAAGTCCATTTCAATTTGAATGAGATACCGTTACAGTGATAGATACTTCAAAGGTGCAATGGTTGATGATTCGGTGACATAGAATCACCATGAGACCATGACAAGGTAACATATAATACAGTTTGCGGTAAATGGGAAGCAAAGTCACGATTATTGAATAAAACATTTGACTGGAGTTTGTTAGCTTCTTTTTGTAACACTTCATAAGTCTTGAAAGTCGACGTCAAAGACATAGTTACTTCCTTGCAACTTGCAGTAAAAATAAAGGAATATATAGGTCAATGCGGGTAAGACCGTCTATCAGGAAAGTCCGTCTACCAACTGATTTCCTACCCTAATTGAACAGTATTAATTATACGACGCATATGACGGACTTTCCTTCAAAATGAAATATGCACACAAAACGGACTTAGCCGCACTGACCTTAAGTAAAATGAGCCAACTTTAGGATTTAAGGTAGTTTCCCTCCAGAGCCCGACTTATCTTTCCACTCTGTATAATCGCTGTCAAGTCAACAAATAAATAGTTAAAAGCATACGATAAATGTACCTCCACTGTCTTAGGACTTAAGTACAAAATTATTTTCCCCTCACTAGCTCGTAAAGTGCTCGTTTATCCTTTAATACGAACGTGTAAAAACGCATATTATTCACTTGTGTGGCAAAGTAATGACCTTGGTTTTGGAATAACAAAACGTAAAATGCTCATGGAAATTGTTCCATATTAATAATAATTAAATAATTTCTTTGAGAATAGACGTGTGCGCCGCGCCGGCGTCACGCCGCCGCCGACCTTTTTTCCCACGCCGCCGCCGCCGACTAATGGTCGGCGTGAAATCGGCGTGGCCTTGACTGAATAACAGAGTTATTTCCTATGGGTTAAATACTACGCACTAGGCTTCGTATTTGCTTTATGTATTTATATAATACTCTTATGTAGGGAATTTACTGTCAACCTATTAGTTGCTTTCGAGTATTTTCACTCATTACCCGTAGGTTCTTAGGCTCGTCAACTTCCAGCCTCCTGAACAAGCCGGTTTCGGATTCTAGAAAAGCTTTAGCACCGTAAATCACATACACAAGCAACGTCAGGATATACCGAGAGGTATAACTTGCCCCTCAGGTTAGCGTTCGTGATCGTGGTCTATGAAGCATTTGAATTGATCGAGACCTGGGCTGTACTATAGTATCTTCAGCGGTAGCAAGTAGACTATTCTTCATTGCGTTGATAACCCATTTCTGGGGGTTGTAACTTATCAATTCATCAATTTCTCTTTCACGATCTTCCACCAACCACTCCAATTTTCCGCAGCGTGGATCACTTCAGCAACCCGAAAGTTGAGTGAGGTGTAAGGTGCGGATCTGGTCTCTCCAGCGCATGGGGCTCCTTCCTCTCGACCTTTTCTTTCCAATCTTTCTTGTGGCAATAAGTTTTTGGAGGTCTTCTCCAGGTTTGCGGGCTATATGTCCAAAGAACAACCAACCAACAAACAGTAGAACAAGTAAGCCAAATAGGCTCAAACCATGACCTCTTAAATGCAATTCAGTTTACGTTCGGCTAGCCAATTTTTGACAATTATTCTATGCAACTGACACATCGCGATTCAGTTTAGGTCTTAAACTGAATCGTATTAGGAGATCGTGGTAGCCCCCTAGTTCGTAATCCAGTATTCGAAATCCAGACCATTGCAGCGACGATTAAGACAGCGAGATGTCTTGTCCCCAGAACTGTTTACTGTTGTTGGAAGACGTTTTCAAGATTTTGGACTGGAATGGGATGAGCTTGCCATCAACATCGGTTTGCCAGCTATAAAGTTATATTGGCTGAAACCATGGTTAACCACCCAATGAGTAAGAGTGAGGCGAGCTGGCGCGCCTCTGTGCAGCCCTAAGTGGAGTTCGGCTTTTGGCCTTCGCAAGGGATCGAAACGAATCGGAGGGCAACAGAGTGTCACACTAAACCATTGTGTAGCATGGGAACGCTAGGCTCTGGCAGCTCGGCCTTCATCCTTGTCACCTGGCGTGCCTCTGTGGGAAGCTCCAGGCCTTCGCCCTTACGCGAAACTGGGCCTTCGCGATCTATTTAGATACAGAGCCGTGTTTGCGTGCCTCTACGTGAGATGGGTGGGTGGGCCTTCGCTGGCGTTAAGACGGTTGGGAAGCGTAATTGTATAGGAGAGTACTGAAATCGTGACACTCCGGGCCTTCGGCCTTCGCGGGCTTGACGCCTCGCCATCGGGTCTTCGGCCCTCAGGTTCGGCTTATTTAGATACTAGGGCAGATAATAGATCTTATTGTGATTAAGAACGTTAGTTTAAAAGGTGTACGTTTATATGGAGAATTTTGTAGTTGTAAAACATGGTTATCATTTTTTTTGCATATTCAAATGTAGTTAAAATGTAATCTGAACAACTATTATTTCAGCGTTAAATCATAAGGCCAAACACTATAACTTAATGAAAATAAAACGAGTCTGAGAAGAAGCAACTAGCGGGCCAGCAAGGCGGTGGCAACTGACAGGTTACTGCTGGTCTCCTGTTCGTTGCCGCTGCGATTTGGGCTCTCTGACTATTATTACTCATTACCCGTAGGTTCTTAGGCTCGTCAACATCCAGCCTCCTGAACAAGCCGGTTTCGGATTCTAGAAAAGCTTTAGCACCGTAAATCACATACACAAGCAACGTCAGGATATACCGAGAGGTATAACTTGCCCCTCAGGTTAGCGTTCGTGATCGTGGTCTATGAAGCATTTGAATTGATCGAGACCTGGGCTGTACTATAGTATCTTCAGCGGTAGCAAGTAGACTATTCTTCGTTGCGTTGATAAGCCATTTCTGGGGGTTGTAACTTATCAATTCATCAATTTCTCTTTCACGATCTTCCACCAACCACTCCAATTTTCCGCAGCGTGGATCACTTCAGCAACCCGAAAGTTGAGTGAGGTGTAAGGTGCGGATCTGGTCTCTCCAGCGCATGGGGCTCCTTCCTCTCGACCTTTTCTTACCAATCTTTCTTGTGGCAATAAGTTTTTGGAGGTCTTCTCCGGATTTGCGGGCTATATGTCCAAAGAACAACCAACCAACAAACAGTAGAACAAGTAAGCCAAATAGGCTCAAACCATGACCTCTTAAATGCAATTCAGTTTACGTTCGGCTAGCCAATTTTTGACAATTATTCTATGCAACTGACACATCCCGATTCAGTTTAGGTCTTAAACTGAATACTAAATCTAAATAAGGCCAAACACTTTAACTTAATGAAAATAAAACGAGTCAGAGAAGAAGCAACTAGCGGGCCAGCAAGGCGATGGCAACTGACAGGTTACTGCTGGTCTCCTGTTCGTTGCCGCTGCGATTTGGGCTCTACTTTTCACTTACAATCAGGTGGAGTGGAGCCACTTTGTTGTGCTAATATAAAAAAAGCATTCATGTATTTGCAATGGATCCGTATTATCCGAAGTATCCGGATCCGCTGATTTTCAATATCCACATTATCCGAATCCTGAAAATCGACGGATTTTGCAATAGATGACAAATGAGAACCCCAAAACTGGAAGCACTAACGTAGCTCAAAAAATCGATGAACTGAAGTGGCAGTGGGCTGCACATACATTACTCGCGAAACTACCGGTGGGGCAAGTGATTTTTAAGTTGCAAGACTTGCAAGCATATACTAGTCGACGCAGCGTAGGATGCCTCCCAATATGATGGACCGATCACCTGGTAAAGATAGGTGGAATCCAATGGACGTGGGCTGCGCCCTACTTATCCTTATGGCATACTATGATAGGGGATTTGGGAGACCTAATGTGAATAGGGCTAGGCCAAACCCAGTTAGGTACTGTTGAAAATATTATGTTAGGACATGGTGGGAAGAGAAAACTGATATGTACTGATCAGATGTTGGATAAGATGGTCAGTGGTGGTTTGATGAACATTTATATTGTATTTATCTAAACTATGACAAATGATACTATCGAATTCCGCTTTTTCATTCATGACCTTGACGCCGATTTCACGCCGAAATCACGCCGCCGCCGCCGACTTTTCAGCAAACGCCGCCGCCGATCATTTTTAGATCGGCGCACACGTCTATTTGAGAATTTAGTGTAAAATACAAACCTTTATATAATATGATGATTTTAACATATAAATCCTAAAATTCCATTAGTAACAATTGTTTTAGTGAATTATGATAAGATGACTAGATGCAATCACAAAACGTAGAAAATGTCAACGTCAACATTGTCAAAGAATATTATAGGTTATAATCTTTATTTACCGACTCGAACACGCATAAAAATAGTAAACTAAACAACTTTCAGGGTGTTCTGTTATAATTTTGTAAAAATAATGAATGAGAATGATTTAATAATGCATTGGCGTTGGTGTGCAACTACAGGAATGTGTTAAAATGGTGCTGCGTTTACTTTTTCGTGGTAAGTTTACTGCGACTAAATCTTGCATTAAATACATGATGCATTTGGAAAATTATTATCACTAACCCGATGATGATTGTAATGTGAACAAATAATTACCTTTTTTGAGTTTCCTCGCTATAGTGAGGGGAAAAGTTTTGTGTTACACACGGGTGCAAATGTATTTTACTTCTCGTATGTTAAAACACTCGCTGCGCTCAGGATTCTATTTTAGAACCACTCGCTTCGCTCGTGGTTCAACTATAGAATCCTTTCGCTTGCTCGTGTTTCAATTTCATACTCGCGGGTAAAATACAACTTTGCACCCTTGTATAACAAATAACTATAGTTACCTACGTCCGCTCGCCGGACGCGAACTTTAGCCGCCTGCGCAAGTGCGCAACTCGCGGCGCACCTGCGCCAGCGCCGCAGATCTAAAACAACTTATGATTCCGAAGTATGACATGTTTTTAATACTATTTAAAGATGAGCAGAACGGCCTCGAACTATGATCTATGCTCCGATGCATCTGATTGGATCTTCTTATTAATTTGATTTTATAAAATATCCGGATAGCTTTCCCAGATTATAATATAGACTGAACCTGATATTATATGTAGTATGATAGTAACATATAATGAGTCGCTAACATAACGTAGGAAATTGT
This sequence comes from Thaumatotibia leucotreta, assembly GCA_025490895.1. Lineage (NCBI taxonomy): Eukaryota > Metazoa > Arthropoda > Insecta > Lepidoptera > Tortricidae > Thaumatotibia > Thaumatotibia leucotreta. The sequence goes on along the minus strand of JALPQI010017576.1, from coordinate 886 downwards.
CCACTGCAATTTGAAAACACAGGAAATTCCTCATTTTGGATATGTCATACCTATTAACATGGTTTGTAATATTTTAACTAAATTATGGTTGGTATTTTTAGCTTGTAAGCCTCCATAACCTAGTTGGTAGTGATCCTGCCCACGAAGCTAGAGGTTCCGGGTTCGAAGTTCGAAGGGTAATATTTGTGTATTTATTTATCGCAAATATTTGTTCCTTGGTCATGGCTGTCTATGTATTTAAGTATCTATCTATATTATGTATTTATCTATTATATATATATATATATATATATATATATATATATATATATATATATATATATATATATATCGTCGCTTGGTACCCACATCACAAGCTTTAATTGAACTTACCCTAGGACTAGGTCGATTTGTGTAAGATGTCCCAAGATATTTATTATTATTATTTATTTTAACTGTAAATTCTAAGATTATTTTATTTTATAAATAGCAGACGTAAGGCCCTACAGATTTCCAACCAGCCTTGCAAAAGGTATCCACAATATTCGATAAGTAGGCGAAATCCAATAAGTCAAATTTAGCAGTCAAATCGACAGCAGTGATTCTCCGTTCCATATTATACCATACGATTAATTATATGTTCTCACAGTTAGCCATTGGCCAACCTTTGGGTAATGAGGGTCGTGACCATGACATAAGGTGAATCTTCTAATTATGTTATTTTAAACTTGATTACTATAATTATAGGGAGCTTATCTTGCCAATCAATAATATTAATATTATGTCAATTAAAGGTAAAGGGCAATGGAAAGTAATGGTAAAAATAAGAATCGAAATACTTATAGGTGTAATTTCCTAATTATTCATTTAAACTTTCACAGTTAACACTAATATTTTAAAGACAAAC